>UZAF01018678.1:0-21681 GCA_900617895.1 Haemonchus placei | reverse complement strand
CAAAAATACTAAGTTTCCAACGAATACTATCAACAAAATGTACTGGTAAGGGCAGTGAGTAATAGCTAGATTATGTAAATGCCATGTGTAATGAACGGATTGGTCACAGAAAAACGTCATACGGAAGTAATACTAGGAATTAGACGAGCTGATTCGGCAGTAATCGATGCCACGCCCATTCGCCGTTGCCACGCATTATCGCTGGTCCCGACGCGAATCTCATTGCGAGGTCCTCGAACGTTCACCTACCCTCAGTATTTGACAACATTTACTAGTAACAGTTTCCCGGTTCGATCTTATTCGAACCTAGGCATTTGCACAATGTCTTGTACTGCTTAGCCAGGCAGGTTTGTTGTAGTAGAACTGCTTAATTTGGACAACGCTTCGGCCCTCCCCCACCCTCTTTCACGCCACTCGGGAAACACTGATTAGAAGAAAATCAGGGACGATTTAGGCATGAAATCGGAGCTAGGAAGATATGGAAGCGTAATTTATACGCACTCGAAGTCCAAAGCTGATCAAATGAACTGAGTGGGTCGACATTCGCGTCGGGACAAGCGATAATGCGTGACAACACGGTAATCATAAGTGAATTCTTGCCGTTTTTTTGGGGATTTTGAGGTTACAGCATCCTAAGGCTTTCAGGAGTGTATCAATCGTCCCATGTTGTTCTTATATCTGAGCGCTGGGGAACCAAAAGTTAGGCATTTCGTTGGGATCTTCTGTGTTCAGGTTCCTGGGAGATGTTGAGTTGGCCTCGTTTGGGCGGTTGACCGGATAAGCCACTGATTAAAAGCTTCGAACCACTTTCAGTCCCTTGACGACGACTGTCCGTTCGAAACATCAACCAAATGAGGGGATTTTACAAGTTTTTCTTCGTTACTGCAATATCAGCTTATGTAAACTGCTTAAACCTATCCGTATGACCCGTCGCCATGAGGACTACGCCATACCTCCACCCCGGATTGTGGAGTCATTGGCAGAGATGACAAGGGTCTGCTCTGCCTTATCGTGTATCTACTTGTCTGCCTTTACGTATCAGTCTGCCTCACTGACAGTTTGTCTATCCGTCCTTCAGTCTATGAGTTAGTTCGTTTACTAGCCGTTCGTCAGTTTATCCGTTTGTCTGTCTGTCTGTCTGTCGTCTGTCTGTCTGTCTGTCTGTCTGTCTATCCGTCTGTCTGTCTCTCTATCCGTACTTTTATCTGTTCATCTATCTATCTTCCTGGCTGTCTACTGCTGTTTGTCTGTATGTATGCATGACTGTCTGTGTGTCCGCCCTTATCTGTCTTATCTGCCTCTGTTGGTCTGTCTGTCTGTCTGTCTGTTTGTCTGTCTGTGTGTCTGTCTGTCTGTGTGTCTGTCTGTCTGTCTGTCTGTCTGTCTGTCTGTCTGTTTGTCTCTCAGTCAGTCTTTCTGTCAGTCAGTCATTCAGTCAGTCAGTCAGTCTGTCTGTCTGTCTGCCTGTCTGTCTGTCTGTCTGTCTGTCTGTCTTTCTGTCTGTCTATCTGTCTGTCTGTCAGTCAGTCAGTCAGTCAGTCCGTCTGTCTGCCCGTCTCTCTTTCTGCCTTTCTGCCTGTCTGCCGAGAGTGGCCCAGTTGGTGGAGGAAAGTGGCAGAAGTTGGTAGAGTTGGTAAAAGGACACTGTGAGACCTTGTTCAATTTTGGTTTTCCACCATAAACAGTAATTTCTTGAAGAGCCCATTCTAAGCGGTATAAGCAATATTTACCAACTGCCTTTCTGATATTGTATCAGGACTACAATCCAACTTTGGCTACTACTTACTCATTTGTTAAAAGAACTCTTGCTGCCAGCAAAGTCGAAACTATAAACGCGATATGCTGTTTAGCCAAGTTAGGATACACTCACAATGGTGTCCACTCGAACAATGAAGAAAATGACCTGAAGTTACCAGTTCCCAATGGTCAAGCTAGTTCGTTCTGCTTATGTTGCCAGTAACCTCCCCCCTGCGCCATCAGAGCCATCTAGTATGACGGCACAATGAATGCCACATTACTCACCAGTAATTTACTCTCACCTTTCGCCAATAGTGTAATACAAGGACGTTTGTCAAATGCAGTAACATATGAGCGGTTTACTAGTACCTTGTGAAGTAAGGTCATAACTAGAGAATAAAAGATTTTATTGTATTTCTGTAAAATTTTTAAAACATCAAATGCAACACCGAAGCAAAAAAGTCGGTTCGATTCTACCGTGAACATGGGGATCATGAAAACACATACTAACTAGTAAGGATTTCTTCAAGAAAATGTAAACAGTAAATAAAGACTTATGATCGATCGATAAATTCTATGCACTATGTATATTATGAATGAAACCTGTGTACATAACAGCAATGAGCGAATTTTAGTTACAGTATCTAATATAGTAAACTAATGGGGGAATATACAGTACACATTGTTAATTCGTAAGTGAAATCACTCTACTTATATCTAGTATTTTGACAGAAAAAGTACAGTATCAATTACAGTTTGCTTTTCGTTCTAACAAAATCTTGAAACTAAATAGTTTCCAAGTATAACTCGTTTGAAAAACCTCTGAGCTTCTTTTTTCCCTTTCTGCAAATTTACGTCGTTCACACAGCAACAGCAGTTGCATCCTCGACTTGACTGTTGACTTCTATTCTGATTTGGGCACATAAACTCCACCACCACGAGCGTTCGTTACTGATAAAGAACTTGTAAAGGCCATCCTAAACAAGGCAGTCAGTGGTAATTGTACTATCCAGTGACAACAAGTTAAGTTGAATCGCAAGGTAGAACTATTTCCTCTGTTCTAGCGGAGTGTCATAATAACACAATATGAATGGTTAAGATCAAGTAAAACCACTTGAATTTGTAATTGAATTCAAAGGCTGTACGAGTTGTCCGGAAGCAGAGGCGAGATCGCTGGCAAAGGACCACAGCGAGGGGAGAACCCTAACGGCCAAGTCGCAATGGCCAGACCTTTCACGAGAGCCTCTGAACGGGAATAATAGTGTGCCTGTGCCCCTCGAGTGACAGCGATGCTTTGGACTACCCGGCTCGCGACAGGGACGAATGGAGGCGTTACTGGCACCCGTTCGAACAAATCGATGATCAACGGGGCGATAGATGATACAGGAGAATGACCGAAGGGTATGACGGAGAATAAAGAAACATCATTCCGAGGTACCCTGCTTGACGGAAATTTCTTAGGGCTTACCTCCGTGATTTCCAAGCTTTCATCTATCGGTGTGAGTGTTGGTCCGGGCATCCACAGAAATGCTGGTACCATTTGATCCATTCTGAAATCACTCATTATGTGGTCATCCGCATTACTTTTTACCTTATTTTATGTCTAACAAGAAATTATTACTCACATTGCGTAGTCGTCCTCGTCTTCGTAGCGAGCTCGGAAGAAACCAAATCCGAAATTCCGATTTCCGGCCACCCACCATGATACCATATCTCCTTGTTGAAGATGTAAGGTGATCCAGTGATGTTTCCCAGCGGGAACATCAATCACCTGCACATTTTCTGGTACCTGAAGCACAACAAATTCACTGATGAAGTCTTTCACAGTTCTGTTAGAGTCATAATTTTGTATTCGACGCATGGAACATAGAGAGGTTTGCTGGTCCTCACTTTCTTCTATATGCTGAAAGACACAGTTCACGATAGAAAAGATTTCTGAGATTCGCCCCCAGGACGAATCTGTGGATCCCGAAGACAATACACGGGACATTGTTGGGCCGAGAAACGGTCTATACAGAGCTCAGGGTGGGTCCAAAACCCATCTGGTTGACGTACACACTTAAAAGTAGCCGTGTTACAGGGTGCTGCACCATTTACAATGAAGCGTTAGGACGCTGGCAAATAGTACAGCTACCCAGACGGTTACAGACGACGACGCATTTCTATGGAACACAGTCATGCATCCTCTTTTCCGTTCACGAAGGAACAGCGTCTTTGTATATAAAACATGCAAACTATGTCGTCAGTACAGGGTGCGTCATCAATATGGTAACAAAAGCATTGGGCTACAAAAACCGCACTTCATATTGATACATGATGAATTCATCTGAGTTATTTACTATGCATCACATCTATGTACAAAATGAAAACACGATCAGCTTATATAACCGTCTCCTGTACTAATTATAGCTCAAAGATGCTTCGGCTACTCATCGACGCGGCACGTAGAAATTCTTGAGAAACTCCAGCCTGGGATTTTTTCAATGGTTCCCTATGAGCAGCAACAGTGGTGCGTTATGAAGCGCAGGCACTACTCTCCAGTATGAACTACATCCAGCAATCCATCACATTGTGGTCCGGGAAATCCTTAGGATTGGAAGCTGGAATAAAGACGCGAACATTCCCTCAGCACTAGTCTTAACTCTTCCCATTTGTGAGCAGATGCGCCGCAGTTTTCAAATCGTATCCCCAAAAAATCTTTGACTTTCAGCTGTATCTTTTCAGAAAAACCCTTCATAAAGAGTTTTAGTTGAATTTTGTACTTTTTTTCAATCAAAATTTGCGACATCGCTCTGATGGTAGAGTTTTTAGCAAAAACTATTATCAAAGAGGGATAATGGCTACAAGAGGCGATCTGACTCCTCTCAGCGGCTTCAGCACTCGAAACGTAAAATATAGGTAAACTTTGGGGTCTCAACATTTCTTCCACGCTGAACACCCTTTAGTCAAGAAAAGGTTTGTCAAAGCGCGTGCCGCGCGCAAGTAGAGCACGGCATTTGTTTTTCCTCTCCAACTTCTTCTCTTCAAGAAGCTTATAGGGCTCTCGAATCTTATCTTTATACATGAGTATTCACTAGGGGTAGACCCTTTTCATCGGAGTAGAACATATAAACAAATCAGCAGTCATTATCCTTTGGCTCTCCACGATTGATACTTGGTGGATACTCGAACGTAGTGACGCTGAGAACTACCACTCGGACCCGCGCCATTGGTGGTTTACTATTAGTTCTTTGACAATCGTCCCAAAGGATAACAGACCCGCGTGCGAGTCCGGACACTATGAAGAACTCAGCTGAGCTCAGCGTTCTCGCCTTCATTATGGAATGTACCTTCAGAGACTAGGAACCCCTACAAATTCAGTCAGTGGTCGACTGTTCGGGAACAAGGGAGGGTAGAGGGGGTGTGATGTGGTTACAGTAGCGCGCGGCGATTCTTAGCCAGTTGTCCCGCCGCGTGACAGGTTGTCGACAAACTCGCTGTTATACGAAGGGCAAGAACTTCACAAAAGTGAGCCCAGAAGTGAACTTCGACATTTAAAGCCCTGGTTTTTCAAAATGACAAATCAGCAGTTAATTTTTCATGAATTTATGCCTCAAACAGAGGGAACTTCGACATTTAAAGCCCTGGTTTTTCAAAATGACAAATCAGCAGTTAATTTTTCATGAATTTATGCCTCAAACAGAGGGGAAAAAATTAGGAAAAAATCTAGATAACGATAAAAACCAATGAATATGTCAAACCTTTAGACCTTTAGAGGAGTAATACCAATCCTTCAAGAATGGTTGAGGCTGGTCGACGTATGCTGGGAACACATGGGTGTCATCGTTCCAAATTGAAGGAAGTGATTCTTTTTTCGAAAACTGTAGAATCTCATCTTTCCAATTTGAACCAAGAATACGAACCTGAAGACAATTCATCGATAATTCGGTGAACGCAGTATACCAGTATACGTCAGTGGCCAACTGTTCTTACCTTGTTTTTTGTCCTCTCAGGTAGTAATGGACGAACGACAGTCCATAATGCGACGGCAAATGATGGTATGTTAACTGGCACAAAGAACTGAAAGCGAAATCGGTCAGATTCTGATTTTTCAGAAGCGAAGTCCAACGACGAAATTACCTTGATCATTTCCACATAGTGCTCTGCCATGAACTCAGCTAGAGACTTCATTGAACCCGTGACCAGATCGTAGAGTTTTTTGTTATATTCGAGACCCGTGACGTCCATCACGTACAGAATCCATGCTTGCTTTCCTAGAATTGATTATGCATAGAGTCAATACTTGTTCAGTTACATGGTTCGATGTTTTACAAAGCCCCAGATTACACCACAGGACGGGTGTGGTGACTTGTCCCCGAAAATCGCGTACGCGATAGCGCGCAGTCGCGCGGGAATCGAACGCTAGGCATGGGAGAGAGACTGAGACCTACTGGAGGTGTGAAGCAGTGATCCCGATCAGCTTACATTGTAATTTGTGATTAGTTGACTCGCAACACATCATGCTTATTGATTGAATCAGATTGTTGTCTCGCGGTACGATATACCCTTCTCAACTGCGGCTTTTACCGCGACTAGCTCCGCCCAAATTTCCCATTGGTGCGTGGCCTGCGCGGTCTAATGAAAGCGCTGTCGTCCTAATAATGATCCAATCAAAGGTATGCGCTCTATGCAAGTCTCAGCCATACAAAACTCTTGATTTTTCTGTAAATGGCGAACATTAAGTATTACAATCAAATAATTTCGTCAATAGCACTGAAGCGTAAGGGACGGAATATCAAGAAAATACTGTAGTTGAGCCGATAAAAAGGTATATAGGTGTACCTGTCCGTTTTTCAAGTTCCATACAATGTGCAAGCATATCTTCCAGGTCGTATACTCGAGCTTTCATCACTTCTGATATCGAGAAACACTCCATCATACCGGTATAGTCAGTTCGACCACACTATAATGGACTCAATTGAGGCACGCCATCCCCATTGTCAATAGCTAAGCAATGAGGCACACACGGACGAGAAACAGGATTTCTCGTGACCTCCCGCTCTTAACTACTTCGTAACTGCGCTTCATTATACCTGTTCAATGTTGATGATGACATTTTCCAGGACTCCGGACTCTCCAGTAATGCCATACCGCCAGTGATTATGGATCGGATGCGTTCTGTCCTGCTTGTGCATGTTATCTAGGTCCCATGTGGATTTCCTGAAGAAAAAAAAGTCAAGAAATTCCAGTATTCACCACGAAAAACCTGAATATCAAGACTAGCTGCTTAATACAGCCATACTCAGACAAAATTAATCAACAGCACAGTAACGAAAATCGGAAATCGGAAGGAAAAAGGTGACGTTATAAGAAAGGTCAGGGCCATATATCGGAAAACTCTCCCTCCTTTCATATCTCAATATGCAACATATGACTCTGTCCCTTCAGTAATATACAATTTTCCACAAAAAGTTTTCAAGGACAGGTCTTAGCCTTTTTTTGGTTTCATTCCATTCCGAAACTTACAGTTTGCGCTATTGTACCTGGCGCAAGCGACAATCCCCCTGAATTATCGATTTTCTTCATAAGTAAGATTGTCCTTGGAGTCGGTCATAGAAAAGTGCAATTCTGTTAACGTTGTGGTGTTTTTATACTAGAAAAAACCAGGCGGAACATGATGATCCATGTCTGAACCCGCTGCCAGTCAACTTAGAAAGGGGGACTCAGCACGACGGATTATCAAAGTTCTGCCAAAATCGCCCAAAAAACAACAAAATTTGACAATTATTTGGGAAATGGGAAAACTAATCCCGAGGTGCGGGTTAGAGTTTTTGCTGAACGCCTCAGAGAAGGTTTTCTAAAATAGCTTGTTTACAATGATAAGCCATAGAATGGAAACGCGACTCGTAAACCGCCCGACCCGGAAAACGGAAGAGATCGGAATCGGAACACTAATAGAGTCAGAGGATGAAAAGAAAATAAAGCAGTAAAGTAGAGAGTAAAGTGTCAGGATAGCTTAGGTTGGAATTAGTAATTTATTTCCCAAGTAAGTGCCATTATCCTACCAAAGTCTCAAGCGTGGGAGTGTCACCGAAGTATGAGATTGAATCAAAAAAAAAAAACTTCATTTGTTAAAATAAACATTTCAAATACATTCCTGACTTTATTACTAACTCAACCTTACCAGTTTTAGGAGAAGATGAGTAATGACGTAAGCCCTTCAACAATACCGTGTCATTTAAAAAGTATCCACGTGATTGTTAACACTTAAAAGTTGTTCTGAGCACAGAGGTCTAAAACCTACCTTGCTTTCAAGTGATGCCGTAGTTTTCTGGCAACATCTGGGATTGAAAGTTGAGCATGACCTTGAAGCCATCTGAGAAGGTTGAAGTCTGTATCATAATATTCAGTGAGGTCATCCTTGACCAGTTTTCTTAGCTCAGCAATTTTCTGCCGTTCATCTTGCGATATCCCGTTAGAGATTGTCATTAAGGGGATCTGAAACTGGGAAAAAATTTAAAAATGGAAACAAAACGAAGTGAAAGGCGTTTGGAACTCGCAGAACGAGGCGGTCGCACTTTGGTGCAGAAAGGATCGACAAATGAGGTCGGCGAACTGACCGGAAATCGCAAATTGGCACACAACTGGGTTCAGGAGCCAATAAAACTCTCATAAACAAATAAATAAAGCAAATGCGAGGAAATCTGAAGTCAGAAATCCAGGAAAGGAGTTGAAGATTGTCGCCTTAGTCCCTTTGGTCCCACAAGGGCAGGGAGGTTCTGGGTGTTGGCAGGGGTGCCCGAGCCTGTCAGGGCGAGAGAGCGCCTTGGCGCAAATGTGCCTCCCGATTACTTTTCCGCATACGTACGTGTTTAGACAGAAAACCGGTAACGGCTAACTCGTCTCTCGGGTTTTCCAACAATTAGTTGTGGGCCGACACCTTAAAGATTACAAGTTTCAAAGCTATGATAAACAAAAGCGATTTTGAGTAGTGATAAGTAAAGGGCAGAATGTTATCAAACAGGAATACCAGTAATGATGATCGTGGAAGTAAGAAGGATCATCATGTGTTCAGGGCCATTTACGGAACGTCATCGGAATTGATTGATAAGACGATTGTACGGTTGTGGCGGTGATGGTGTCGACGGCGACGGCGGGCTGAGGAACGAGGAGGGATAGGACGACGGCGACGGCGCGATTTCCGTCGAGGGTTAATTGCCGTATTGTCAATGTACCGGGATAAATCCCAGTTGACTGCTGCTGCTGCTGACCACCAACAGTCATTAGTTGAGGCTCCCGAGCGGTCATCGTTTTACTGCTGGAAACTGGATTAATGCGGAATTAACACTGACGGTAGCAGCAACAGCAGCAGCAGCAGTCAACAAACAACTACACCCCGACATCATTCATCCACCTCCTTTTGTCTACTACGACTATCCCCCGTCGGCATCACATATACTCCCGTATAGTTAAGGATACTTAAGAGTAACGACTTATCCCTCCATGACATACACCACAAACTCGTTTCTATTGACACTAAGTGAAATCATCGGAAGTTTTGAGCTCCATGGCCGACTAGTGTTGCTTGAACTACTAATGCCAATCCGAAGTGGACCTAACGACCCATGTGCTCAGCCGTTCCCTCAGAAATAAGTGAATGAGCACCATCCACGGGAATGGAGAGAAGGAAATCAATCAGAACTGGCCTGAACAAGTTTCGAAGTAAGGAAGTTGAATTAGTTGTTTTTTAATGTAGGTTACAACAAGGAATTTCCAAAGCAGTAAAGTAGTTTCCGCTTTGTACGTACGCTTGGATGGAAACCAAACAACTGCATTATCATCCATTTGTATTCACCAGTTAAGGGAGTCGGATTGGCTCACCGCACCTCAAATTAAACGCTTATATTATTATTTAATTTTATTACCCTATTTTATTACTCTATTCATTAATATTTCTTATACTACTTTATCGACATTAATCATCGTAAAAATTTCACGTTTGTTAACTGTATCACTGATATTTACGTATCGTTACGCGTTATCCAACACTATCAATATTTACCACGACTCATACAATGTTCCAACCATCAAGGGCCGAACCTCGTGGAAATCTGATATTTGGGCTCTGGATTTTAGTGGTACCGGCCATCGTCAACTCATTGGAATAGGTTTTTAAATTGATTCCAGCTTCTTGGAGGCAGGAGAACTGTACAGGCATGTAGATGAAGTAAGGGATGATCCAGCAAAATAGTAATTGTATCAAAGCAGCTAAGTAGTAGGCTGATAAGAAGGAAATAGATGGAAAGGCTCGGTAGCTTCCTCAACTACAAACAGGGCCCAAGGCTCGAAGCTCCATCAGCTCTGGGGTTACCTATCCAAGGTTCACCAGATGAGAATACTCTCACCGCAATCAGATCCTCTGAGGAGCCAAGTTTCATGCAGCCTCACAATACTAGGGAAGATGTGGGGAATGAAAAGTTGGTTACCATTTCGAATCTATTATAAATATAGACTTGTTTTCAATTCTCCATTGTAGGGTCAAACGAGCTTGAGAGATGAAATCAGAGCGATTGACGTAATTCTACATGTTGAAAACAATTCTATTACTCTCATGACGAGATTTAGAAACGAAAGAAAAAAAGGACGGCATCACTGAAAACACCCTTCAACAACACTAAATGTTTCTACTCCCATTTCTACAGTCTTATATGTTCCCAGATCCCAAGTTAAGATATTATCTACGGGTTACCGGTATCATCTATGCAGTCAACAAACAAGCCCAACTTCATTATGTGATGTTTTCATGGCAACTTCTGACAGCGTTTACAATAAGATCTTGAATAATAACAGTAATACGAAATTACTGGTAATAGAAGAATAAAAGCGGAAGTAGTTACACTGTATCGGACCAGAAATCAAATTAAAGAAAATGACTCAAAATTCTGGAGCTACTTACTTGTTCGGTCAAAGTAGTTTTTGCCGTGTTACGGTAATGTCTTAATCTGATTCCCTGCTTCATACTATACCACACTCTTAAGTCTGCTTTGCTCCACTCTTGACTGCTACGGGAATGAGCTTACTTCGAACAGAATACGCCCATTGTGTAAGAGCTATTGTATGAAAAAACTACTAGTTCAGAGAAGTAAGTAGTAAGTGCGTACAATTCTGGAAATTTCAAAAAACTGGCTCATTCGACCACTGGTTCAAAAAAGTTATGACCTTTCATCGGAATTCCTACTCCAAGCCAGTACTCATGAAATGATTATTTGTAAAAAACAAATTTTGAGTGACAAGTGACCATTGCAGGGCGTAAACAATGAATAAGGTCCAAATCAAAGACACAGGTAACAATCAGATTGGTCCCAGCGATAAGAAACTGAGGAAAAGACGATATGTGGTGTATTCACAGAAAGAACTGCTCAGAGAAGGAGCCCAAACAATAAGGGTCCATCTCCTTTCGTTGGAAAAACGAAACCTTGGGCCCTTAATGACATTTCCAAACAATTTGTTCACTGCAACTACTTCCTTTCCATCCATGGGTAGTGGCTATGCTCAAACGCCGGAAACACTTATTCAGGACTTCATGGGATAGAAGACGAATGGTTCACTAAGGGAGTCCGCACCACTCCTTCAGTTACCAGTCGCTAATCGCCACCTCGTCTGGCAATAAGTAAGGCTCCGGAGCACAATCGGCTACCGCCTGTCAACAAGATCATACCTCGACGAAGTGGGATCATGGAGGGGCGGAATCCCCGCTTTCAGATCCCAATTTGCCTGGGCTATGCTTGTTTATAGCACTGCCTGTCCTGAGCACATCGTAGCATTCGCCGGGATAGAAGTTGGAAAATGAATATACCCCATAAAGGCAAGCCCCTCCTTTACAACCACGAAGACCAAGTAATTCTTCAAATGGGGTCCCAAGAATTCGGTAATGAGAGTAGAAGAAGTCGCCGACTGATGAAGTAAGGTGCACTCCTGAATGAACTTGTTTCGAATAGTTCTATGAATAACTTTCCTTCAAGTCTAGATACGACATTACCTTTGAAAACCTGTTAATATATTCAATGATTGGTCTCTGTCGACCATCGAGAAAGGATTTCTCCAATTCTTTCGAAATTCTCAGTTTAAACTAGCTACTCGTGCATACGTGCGATTACAACCCCGTTCTATTGCCTGTCCCAATTATTTTCATTGACCAGTACGAAAATGTTTGAACCCCGATGACTTTCATTGTTTGGAGAAGGATTCAAAGTGGTAGGTGACCCTACCTCACACCTCAGTCCTTGAACTTATGGCTGGGTGTAGGCGGATGGATGTCCACTGGCTCTCTATCAAGTCCCTGGGAAGATATCTTTAGCAGCAGACTCTCTTCACTTTGGGGCTTCTTTAAAGCGGCTTCGGAAGGTAGTAGGAAGAATTTCGAGCTTAGGGTGCCGACAAATAGCTCCAGCCGATTACAGGTCAGCTTCATCGCTTCTAATTTGCTCCCCTTTAGAATGTTCTTCTTGCAATTTGGAACCACAAATACATCTTCGACTTACAGGCTCCGGAGAAGGCGAATCAGCCTAAACGTAAGCTGATTTTGATAATCTCGGGGGCTAAGACAACAAAAGACGAAGTAGGTGTCGATCAAAAGGGATCTACTGACTATGTCATGCGTGGGAGGCACGGATAAATGAACACGGTCCCAGCGTTCAATCGAGAAAATTTGAAGACCAGAGAGACAAAATGAAAGATAACTGGGGAAAGTCACTGATTTCTGAACGGTCATAATTGATTACCAGTTAGAGATTCAGTAGTGCAGTCTCAGTAGTGTGATCGAGAGAGAGAGCATTGAACAATTAGGGGGTTTTTAAGAAGTGTAAGAATACGATTGCGTCACAATCGAATATTAATCCCAATCACCCGTCGAGAACTTATGAAAAGTGTCCTTGACGACACCAAGTGGAACTGTCACTGCGAACTGTTGATGCAGTGAACTTCTTAAAACGTCGTTGTACAAAGTGTAACTCATTCTTTGAATAGTAATCCCTCACATGTCGCATTAATTTGGAAAAGAATAGCAATGGAGCTTCAAACACTAAACGATGAACAAAATAGAGAGATAGAATAGCAGGGCATTCACAAAAAAAGTGACACTGATCCATAACCAACGTACGAGGCTATTGGTGGATTCACCTCATCAGCCAATCAGGAACAGCTCAGGCACCCATGGTGTACTCCCAATGCGGGACAACTAGCAAAGAAACTCAGTGAACGAGGTTTTTCACCGGAATGAGCCCTTCTTCCATCATGAACGTATCTCGATGAGAAAATTCTTTTCTGAAAATCTCTGAAGGGGCTATTCGGTTGCACTAACTTTTTCAATTTTTTCTCAGATTTCATTCAAATATCAGGCTGGAAAAAGAAATTTTAGGCTGGAAAGTGTAGAATCAGGCAGGAACATTACATCAAACATGGGTCGGAAATGTCAAGCCTCAATGTCAGTCCTAATTGGTCAATAGTCGGACTACAGCAACGTGACCCTACTATTGGCTGGTTTCACTTGCAGTTTGACAACCAACCAATAAGGAGCGGGGACTGATTGATAGCTTCAGCTCTGCCATATTTACAACTCACTCAGCGTACATACTACCTTGACAGGAATCTGAGTGTGAGGCTACAATCGCCCGGCCAGAGCATTCAACAGGAGATCAGAGAAGTTCAACTGAAGAAAGGATTCGTTGAGAGATTAAAGTTGAATTAGGAACTCACAGACACAGACCGACTTTGTTTGTGTGATGCAGAGAGACACTGGCACGGCCACTACAGAACATAGTGCCATTGAAAAACATCTTAAGAGTAATTCTTTCGAATAATAAATCCGGTTTTCTCATAAAACAAGAATTTTGAGTTTTATCTAGAGGAAAATCAGAATTTCCGTTGTTTTCAAGTGTTCACGGAGCTCAAAGGTCGCATTTGAGAGATAACTCAAACTTTCACAAGCGGAAGTTTGCTTTTTGTAAATATTCCTCAAAACCATAGTCACCCTCGAAGGAGATCCCCAGTATAGGCATCATGAGGTTCCTTTTCTCCGATTATGTACCTACTCTAGAGCAAAACCCACTCTTACGACCAGTCGAATCATTTTCCGAGTTCTTAAGTCGGAAGGCATACTAGCCTGTTTTCCGAAGGTTGTTCTGACCGTTAAGTAGTGTCGTAAAACTGCACTGACAAGTTTTTAACATGAGTAGGTGCTAAAATGCAATAAAAGAAACTCTGTGTGAGAGAAATCCTTTTTTCTTTGAAAGATCAATGTATACCATTATCTGAGGTAAATGATGTCCTGGAATATCGGTTGCAGCTTGTAGCACGGATACGAGGAATCCCATTTTCAAGGAATCTACCCAGAGATGCAGCCAGGTTCTAAACGAAGGTGTAAGATCACGACATCTCACAAGGGACTGAGATGGCCTCCACACAAGAGGTCCACGAAGAGTTGCTACTTTGGGGGTGATCTTGAGCCAGTGGCGTTAGTGGTCCGCACTTTTTCAAAGTGATGTAGGTGGGATCTACATCATCAACGGTGAGCGCAACAGAACGAGCCGATTTTTTTTCACTACAAATGAACAGTATTGAGGTAAAGGACATCTGATTCCAATAGGAGCGAGGCTAAGAACCACATGGCAGATGGATACTACGTTAAGGGTTCCAGGGTAGGGTCATATTTTGTAAAGATGGCGTGCACAGACCATCAAGACTGTGCAGAGGTTTTGCCGAATCGTAGACAGACCCCAATGAGCCATGATCGACCGATGTCCTCAATAGAACCTAAGCTATGCCAACGCTCAAATCCAGAGAGATCTATCCAGTAGTCACTGAAAATCGGACCCTTCGGGTCTCTTGTGAGAACAGCGATCAACATCAACATAAATATCAACATCAACCTCTGGGCCTTTTAAATGAAAAATTCTAACTCTTATACCTTACACAGAGGTTGTTCTATTCTATTTCAGCATCGACACATCCTCACTAAAAAACCTTTTAGCATGCCGTGTTTGTCTTTGCTAAATGACGCCATAAAATGGTCTATTTTTGTCAGACAAAAAAGCAAAAAATAATAGATAAACTGAATAAAAGGGTTGATTTGCCCTTTCATTGGTTGGGAAAGGTGCAGAAAAAAATCTTCGTAACTGTAAAGTGAGCTGTTGATGAGAAAGTTCCGGCGACAGATCCAGTAGGAACAAAAGTAGCTAGTGCTCTGCATTCAGATCAGATTTTCTACGACCATTTCGGCACAGCTTCGAAGCATCCCTCTCCTCAAAGCATGGAACCAATAGGCACCACGCAATTCTATTAGAAACCCCGCCCACAAGCTTCTAGTTGCAATTGTCGTTGAAAACCGGCATGCTATAAATAATTGGTTAAGTGTGGCCTGCTCTGAGATCATCAGGTGGATATGCTTCTTCTCAGAGTACTGGACAAGGGGTGATGGGAGGAAGGGAGTGATTCGTGGTAAGCCCTTTATTACTCCAGTAGTTACCCTATACCATGGCAGATGATTCAAATCAAGTAGCATTTGCTTTATCGTTTGACGGTCCTACTGTTCGAGGATGAAGATGAACAGCTTCAACAATCAGAAGACAAAGAGCCGCTGGACGACTTTCTATTTCCATTTTAACGATCTACGATAGTAATAGTGATCAACAAAAACAGTAACTATACTGAAAAAACAAGCTTTGGGTGTTCTCTAAGTTGTAGATCATCTGATAGATAATACTAGTGAGTTCTTGTTTGTAGTTAGTAATTTTTGGCATCAACAAAAAAATCAGTGTCACACTTGTCAAAAATATGTAGGGTCCTGAAACGAACGACATCGGTATAGCAAGTATTCGTTATCTAACATTCAATGAGCTTGATCTTCTGATTCAATAAGGAGCTCGGGAGGCACGGGGAGAGGAGAAGCCATGAAATCATCCACGATTCTACTACACAGCGCCCTAGGCATCAGTGAAGTTTTTTCAGTATTTTACCTGATCCCTTAATATGAGTTGCTACCTATGTCCCTAACATGGCATTAGATTAGGGAGCCTCCCTATTTCCAAGACGAAAGTCTTTGCACAAATCCGGGACCTGACCCGCATTCAATGGTTCACGGACAGTTTTGTGGAACGCTCAGTAACCCATGACTCCTGACTCGAGCGACCTATTGAATAGCGTCCCCAAGCCACCTCTACTAGTTCACTATTGTTAGTTCGATTTAAGCATACAAAAGATGATAGTTCACTCGAATAAGACATCAGTTAGCCCTAGTTCTGAATGGAATTGGAACCTCTATAGCATTCTAGAACGACTGGCCTTTTTTCCTTATTTTCTTTGCAGCTTAGAATTATTGAATTCGCAGTAGTGGAGCGAAGATAGCTGGGAGATGAGCAGTTATCAGTACGTGGCTTTGCTATTACTTTTAAGACCTCTCTTTCAAAATTAGCCTGAAGCATTCAAGGTGACACCATGTGACAACTATGAATAAGGTTGCTAACAACCGAGTAGCGGGTCCACGACAAAAAGGTTCGAAAAACAGAAGAAAAAAGCAGAATCAGCGCTGAAGGTCCGCCACAAACCTGCTCATCAGTGATAGTGGAAAGGGATCGTCTCAAAAAAAATCCTAAGGTCAAGTCAAGCAACAAAGTTGGAAAGAATATCTTCGAGTTACGCCAGACCCTGGAAATACCCTGTAGGGAATCACTGTGCACTATTGCACAAAAAACGCACTACTGAGCGCCTGGAGCGCCTTAATACGAAGTGTGATGGCGCGCCACACCTCTCACAGGAGCGCCACGCCCCCTTAACGACTACCTGAAATTTGCCAATTGCGTGTAGCCATGTGGCTGAAGCGCTCTTGACTGAATGCATGTATAGAACGCCCTTGCGACGAGCTTGAATCGCAGCCGCTTGTAGAGATGAAATGTGTTAATCAAGATGTACAAAAGTGGTCGCTAAAGAAATAGGTGGAATCAAGAAAAAATTGAAAAAGTAAAAACCACTCAAAAACGTCCACAGATCCATGTAAAAAGTGCAGCAAGTGACCACAGTCTGCATATAACGTCAATTGTTTGATAAGAATCGAATGTTGACCATTCTGGTCAGTATAAACACTAGTCATCGTCAAAGCAAGTGACATCAGTGGTAGTATGAAAGAAGTGCAGAACGAAGTGCTTTTGAATGGCTGTTTAAAAAGATGGGAATCAGCTGCTACGTCTAACATTGATTCTGATCTGGAGTGTATTCTATTTTAGGTTTTGACGGTCTATTAAAAGAAGAGGACAGAAAATCTACCGGTAAATGAGAGCCACAGAGGTACTGGCTTCCCATGTGTAATTCCCAGGGTTGGAGGTCAGGTTAAAAACAGAGGGTTCTATTAGAATAGGTGGACTATGACTTTAGAGGGGCCCTAAAACTTGGAACTCCAACAGAGCACAAAGGAAATGCCTGATCAAAGGTATTCATGATTCGGGAGTAATCGTGGAAGAACGAGAACTATCGAGCCTCAGAACGAGCTACTTTGATGGGTGAGAAAACAAGTAGAGTACCCATTGAATCAGCTGTCCCGTTCTTTTCTTCCTTCTCCTCCTATCACCGTACCCTCATCCTTTTCTTTCCCAAGTTAACTGGCAGCTATAAGTACTCGCCACAGGATGGACTTTGCAAGTTCAGTAAGTCCTGAGTGCCTATAAAGTCTATATAATGAGCCATTCAAACCAGCCTATCTACGCTTACGTAGCTTTATCCACCCTGACGGTTGCTATACCAATAAACAAGCATCACCCGGAACAAAGGCATGGCCGTTCCGGCCAAAACAGAGCCGGGACTCAATGACCATGCTTGTATTTACAATTAGCGTTGTTGCTGCTTCATCTCGGCTTACGTTCCCAAAAAAACCAACGAAAAGTGGGCGGAGTTCATCAAAACTAGGAAAAAAACCTTTTTTTCGTATGAAACTTGCTTAGGACCTCCTTCGAAAATAGTTTTCTAAAATCAGCCATGTATTTCAACGTAAATTTACGTGCTCTTCAGGAAAAAAACTGCTAAAAACACTTCCAAAAAGGTCGTGTTCTTGAGAAAAGGCAGAAGGAATGGTTGTTTTCTGAATATTGGCTCTCTATGATTCGGAACTTTACGGATGCGCTCGACGCAACCGTCGAGAGAAACTAGCGAAGGAATTATCTTATTCAAACTGACTCTTTGAAGTGAGTGAAGAAAAAAGTTAACAAAATGAATTATAAGGACGAAAAGGATTCAGCTAACTTGCATGAAAGTTACCAGAAGCAAAAATTTTTTGGAGTTGTTTTCCTAGTTCAAATAACTTTTTTTTTTGACAAACTTTGTTCTATGCAGGCTTAAAGTCACAATGAAGGAACAGCACAAGTCCCAGAGCCTCAAGCCTAATGCTCTGGCGCAATTCGGTATACGGAATGAGAAACAAAGCTCATCTCTGCCTGTTTTTCGAAAAGAGATTAAGCAAAACTGGTACACTGACAATTATTTCAGTGGAGAATGTCTGAATGGTTCACGCCCTGCATATTTTCCATGTCTATAGATAAAATGAAGATTATATCTTGGTAAAACAGTCATTTTAATAATGCAACCACTGATGAAAAGACTTTGAGCGAAAGTTCTCACTTAAAGAGAAAACTAGAAAGTTGTATTTAGTGTAAGACTGAGAAAACTGTACGCGCGATCCATGGATGAAGTCTACCACTACTGAACGCCACCTCGGGTAAACCAGTTCCTACACCCTTTGAGGTCACTGAACTGGTATCAGACTGTCTGTAAACACATAACGCCGACTTTACTGTTTACCTAAGCATTACAATACAATTACAAACACCTGACAAGTTTACTGTGGTCAGTATGACAACATCAAAACATGTCAATTAGTACAGAAGCCCGACAACTGCGCCACAACTTTGTAAGNCCCACAGCAACTTGTCCTTGCGCTACTTTGCACAAATCGCCCTTAACTACTTCTTAAATACGAGTATTACAATCTTTTACAGCATGTCGACTGGATATGGTGCAAAAGGACCCTTGGACGCTCAAAGATCTGAGTCAGAATCGGAGAAGCTGCGTTCACTTGTTTATTGCTGTTTCATGGCCATATACCAGTTTTTCCTCAATAGTTCCGGTCTTTTCCTTCTGGTAAACACTGTCTTGAGGGCTTCCCTTTAAAGGTACGCTTGTTTTCGTCTTTACAGACGTGATCAGGGCTCTTCGGTGAACCCTAGGGCTGGGTTGAGGATCGCACTGCAGGCCTCATAATTGCTTGGATATATCGATCCAAGGGTAACCCATTTGTACCTACAGTATTTACTTAACTTAAGAACTACCAGTAATAAGTTAATCACAATGCAACGATATCGCGGAGCGTTACCAACATCCCTACTACAAAAAATCGCCTTTACATCGACTCAAAATTTATATATATATAAACACCCAAATCTGCTAAAACATACTTAAGAGGTAGCAGCTTACTACTTCTGAGTAAATACAAAGCCTCATTGTTGGAAACAGAGAATAGTTATAAGTAAGGCTTGCTCAGGAACCTCCTCTGAAAGCTTGGGCGGGGTCTAACAGTGGACGAGTTACAAGCCCACATCTGCCGCCTGCACTCCTGCATATTAGAGCAGAGATGCAGCTATGGCGTGCTGTAAGGAGACTTTACTATGCCTCTCGAAGGCAGTAAGCACAAAAAGCCGAATGGAAATGGGAGAATATAAGCATAGAGGAACAATGTGGTCCACAGCATCCATACTGTGCGACATTTGGGCGTTAAAGGTGGCGAAGCGCACTGTAAAGCAGTGAACTTAGGTACCAAATGTCAAAGACACGCCCAGCAGCAGTGCTCCGCCCCCGCCCTCAAGTTGGTCAATGTGAAGTGCCTGATGGCTGCTACGAGAGTAATTTAGCCTGTATTTTACTAATTGTCAGAGAATGCCTTCACTGCGTCTCTGCCCGTCTGTGTGAGAGTGCAGCCAGGAAAGCTAAGCTGCAACTCGCCCACCGTCCAATACCGCCTAAAACCAGCTGGAGGACTTTTCGTGAATTTGGTGACTTTCCGTAAATAATACAGAATGAGCATGTCATATTCAGTGAACAGTAAATAAGAAATGTATGGGACGGTGAACGATTCACCATGAGAACAGGCAATCCATCATGAGAATCGCCCTTGTCGATGTCAATAACTACTCAAACAGAAACTTCACATTCCGGGCAATTCTTTGGAATGAAACTTCTTAGCACAAGGGTAAATTTGGAACATCATTTGACCTCTCGAAGTTCATACTGGTAGCAATTCAATGCTGAGCCCTGAGATGTACTTATTTCACTACTTGGCCGTCAGGTTATGATGGAACTAGTTTGGATTATTTTGACCATTGAAAGTTCTTCAAATGGAATTCTATACCACGTTTCACTACAATTACAAAATGTATTGCACTTATGGAAGAAATATGTTCATGCAGGGGTTCTAAAAAAATTTTCATGCAAATTTGACAATGCCAATCCCGAAAAAAATCCAGTCTCTTAACTTGGGTTTATACTCTGAATGAATTCCTTCCGATTTCTCAACTTCAGACGCCTCTAAGCATATAAATTTTCCCTTTCAACTGAGATGTTTTTAATCGGGACCAAACCAACCAGGTCTCAAAACTAGTTGTCGCCAGATTCTTTAACCCCACAAATTTGCTTGTCGGCGATACCTCCGCCTAGGTACATCTCAATGCACATAAATCAGTAATGACAAGGCATCTCAGAAAAGGCTGATCTAATGCTTCCTGAAACAACTTCTTCTCATGAGAATCACGCAAGACTACCAGTTGGGAGGTTTTCGTCATCTCTGGGACTCCTCCAGCACCCCTAGAGACGTCCAAGATTCCAAAAGAGCAATTCAAAGTTAATAAATTTTCATGACGACAATCTCTACCTCAAACCACAGTATATAAAGTATCTACATCGAATAAAAAACCAAACATAGCAAATGCAAAACATTGCCCAAGACAGGAATCGAACCTGTGTCGCCACGGCCACAACGTGGAGTACTAACCACTATACTACTTGGGCCAATCTCTCGCAACCTCGTAGTCGCTTACCAATACCTCGCCCTGCAGGTGCAAGTATCCCCTACTATAATAGCACCATACTAAGGACCTTCTTATATTACCCCATGATTGTTAGGTAAAAACGATGTGGATTGAACAAAGTGTTTTGAAAACTTTTACACAACTCGATGTATTACTAGCTGCGGCACACTAAAAACAACTTTGATCGACGTCTAATAGTCGTCTTACTAGAAAAGAAGAAAGTTGTCAAAAGAAAACAGCATTGGAAGTAAACGTAATGGAAAAATGGAACAGCAAGTTCACGGGTCATAAGTGGCGTTATAAAAGTTTGCACGGTATCGATTCCCCTACCCTGGGTTGACAAATTATTCATCTCGACAGTGACCGCTACCGGTGTTGAACTTGTTTGGGACATCAATAAACAGTTACTATCGATATTCTCTAAAAACCATCTGCCATTCAAGGCCCCCTGAATACCAAAAACCTTCAAGTTTCGCACTAATGGAAGGGAATGTGAGGTTTTCGAGAACTGCGGTTTAATTTCCACGCTGAAATCCCCGGAAATTGGCTGAAACTGAACGGTTCCAATGTAAGTGAAAATCTCCGAACGAATATATTTTTCATTGAACTATTTCTATGATCCCACAGTGGCAGATCTCTGCACGAAACTGAGGAACAAACACCTGAGCAGTATCATCCCAAGAGCTCCGCCCAACGCCCATGCCACGCCCCTTGGCTGATAATCGATGTATGATATGGGGAATTCGTAAATAGTAACAATAAGACCATAAACGACATGAATTACAAGAAAGAACGTGCAACTCAAAGTAGAGAGACAATTTCTGAGACTATTCTCTCCACGGGTCTC
>UZAF01018677.1:2760-30648 GCA_900617895.1 Haemonchus placei | reverse complement strand
CCCCCCCCCCCCCCCCCCCCCCCCCCCCCAACCGGCCTTTACCCTTTCACCCCCTCTTCCCCGACCCCATCGACCAAAGAACTACAAAACTGGAAACTTCTTGTCCTGTGATCACATAAAGTTCAAAAATCCTCCGCATTTTTTTCTCGAAATCCTATAACCGGTCCTTTCTAGTTCTGGCCAAATGTAAATCGTTGCCAATCGACAAGATTTTCACAGCGTAAATCAGTGTTATTTATGTCATTCTACAAGAAGCCATCATTCAAGCTTTCCCACCCCGACTCCACCTACCATTCTGCCACCCCTTGCCCATGGTCGACCATGCTCAATTCTCCACTGTAAATTGGCTTTAAACTATCTCGATCGACTGCTGAAACGTGCAGGTTTTGTCGCTCCGGCGGCAGTTGCGGCAGTCACCTCGCGCACACGCGCGCGCGACAGTTACGATTTTCTTTTTGGCGGTTTTTTTCGATGTTGAATCTCGAAACATCTACAGGTCGTCGTTTACGGTCTACTGTTCGTTCTCGCCATCGTCGACGGCGACGACGAGATCATCGTCATCATGAAGAAGCCGTTGAACTGCCCTTCTTGAATGAATGGTCGCAGCCGCAGCAGTCGTAGCACTTCTCGTCCCGTAAGCAGTCCCATTAATCGCTCAATGCCTTCACGGTCTCGGTGGTTCCACCGTAGTTGTGGAGAAGCTTCAGACCAGATTTCTTCGAGATGCAGTTTCAACGAGGCTTTAAACTATGTGGCTACTTAATCTCTGATGTTTCGATTGGTCTGGTGGGTTCCATAAGGGATTGGGGTCCCGAATTTTCCCAAAGTTTCTTAGGGTGATGTCCTTCTTGAACGATGCCCTCCAGGTGAAAGGTCTTGGTTTCAACACAGATCTGCCTACCCAATCGACATTTGTCTCGAAGTTCGTCTCTTCCTTCCTGGTCCAGTCATGAACTAGCCCTCATTTCGAGACCGAGAACGCGTCTGGGCCCAGTTGCGCGACGACCCAGCCGGCGGGTGTGTGACGACGACGAGATGACGAAGCTGCCCCCGGTCCCCACTCAAGAGTGTCTCGGGTGTGCGTGTGTCACGAATTAGTGCAATTCGCCGTCATCGTTATGGGGCAGAAGCTGCTGTAGCTGCTGCTGCTGGCGGTGGCGGTGGTGGTGTAGCTGCTGCCACCGCCGCTACACACAATCAACGGTCTCACAGTCAAGCGACCCCTAACCTCCTCCGCCCCGCCGCGTACGCTTCACTGCTACTACCCCATCGGTGCCATCTCGATCTCGTTTCACTCTCGAATGTGCCTAGCTGTGACCTACCCCCGACGGCGGCTGCGCGGACTTGTTTCTTCGTCACCCATACCGCCACCATCACCATCCAACAACCCCTCTCTAGCCCGTTCTCGTCAAGTCTTTGAACCACAGGACATAGAAAGGCCAGGGCCAATTTTGCAGTAGTACCTGCCCCAGCTTCCAAGTTTGGCTCATAATCTACTGGTCATCTACTCAAAGAAGGAACTCTAAGAAAAAATCTTTCTACTCTCTGAAGCGAACTTCAGCGATCGTGGAGCTGAATTATGGAGAGGTTTTTTAGAACCCACCACCTCCTTTTCCTTACCCAGCGTTACTTTGGGTACTCCTTTCAACCTTGATGGGAGTTCAAGAATGCTAGAACTTTTCTAAGGCTCACTCTATTCCTCTACTTAAACCCTTCAGCTGCTTCTGTATTACCTAAACGCAACCTAGGGAGTAAACCTACTTCGTAGTTCTGTGCCATCATGATAGTATGTACCAGAGTTACACTAAAGAGTAACTAATCTATTTAATAATGACGACCTTGTAGCTGGTTTCTACCAGCATCACTACCAGCACCAGCGGTACAACCCAATCAAGCAACAACCTTTGCCACCACTTCTCAGTGTACAGTGGTGTAGGTTTTTTGTTACATTTTGATAGAAAACATCATACCATCGAACGATTTTACGGTAGCTATGTTTGTACAAATACGTGTTTCTGAAGATTTTGACGTCTTTTCCTCTTTACCGTCTTCTGAAAATCCTTCAAATCCTTGTCATCATTTCCTCTTTCCGAGTAATTGATGATTATCAGTGATAGTCCATTACTTTTTCGGTTTTTCATGAAAAAATCATCATTCTGACATGGTGTTTTTAAGAATCTGATCAGCGTTAATTATCGTCATCCGATTAGCCACCGCCATCAATTTGACAGTCTTCATCAAAAAAAGGTTATAAAAAATCTACAACTGACCAATGTTTATGAATTTGAACTGCGCCTGGCCTCTTTCCGTCAAATATATGGCATAGTTTTTATATAGTAGGCGATGCTAAAATTACTAAAATGAGAAATAAATAATGTAAACAACAATAGGAAAAACATCGAAATCCATTCACATGATAAAAAATAATAAATGTAATGCTAAAAAAATTTGTACAAACCTTTGGTCAATAACAGAATCACATTGAGCTCGGCTTGCTTCAATCGTTGGCCTTTTTTGAGCTTATGGGCCTTTGTTCCCTTACCCTCTCCTCTTCCATACTCAGAAGGGATCTCTCCGATTGGGGCCCCTGAAATGCCTTTTCTATCTTTGTACGGTGAGCCCGAAGTAGTTTGTGATCCTTTGAGTAGTACAGCTATGAATTTTTCGAGAAAAAAAATTCCCGTTTCAATGCGAGCGCTTCGGTTTGTATCGTCGCCTTCAGGCGATCAGTCTCATTAGTCATTTTTCGGTGTGTGCGTGTGTGTGTCTATTCTTATCACTTCGTTTATCACTCGTATCGGCACAAGTTCATACAACTAAACAACAGCAAAGACCTATTTTGCAACGCCGTGTTGTTTCGGCCAAGTCTTTAAGTGGCTAGTCAAGTTGCGCCGTGCTTTCGACTCACTATCGATATTATTTTTCTCCCACAAAAGGCTCTAATGCGATCAGATGATCTATGATTTGAAATGTCAAGTTCGTTTTGTTTTAACGGCTTGATTCCACTTGCCCACTGCACTACATATCGAATGATTGTCAATGGGGTGGGGAAAAAAAGCGAGGAATTCTGTTTTTTTTTTCTGGTTCCTCAAGTTCTTCAAGAAGAACAGGTAAAATACGGGAATGTACACAAAGGCCAACTCTTCAAAACCTCCCGTTCCGGCTATGGAAATGTCCTCTGGCACCATCGTCGGGTCGGCTTTTCTAACACTTTACAACAGATCACTTAGAAAACCGCAACATTCATTGTTCATTTATTTGTTTAAGGAGTATACTGTAGATGATACTGTAAAGCGACTGCGTGGCCTTGCTTGACAAATTTTGTGGTTCTCATGAGCCTGAAAGTTGTAGAAAGGGTCTTTTCTACAACCTTTTCGGGACCCGGTCGAATTCAAAGTGCCTTCGATGTTGACACTGAAATTAAAAAACGTTTTTTCAAAATTTTTTACAAAAAAAAATTGAATATTCATTTATTTTCACTGAAATCTGGAAAAAAAAATTTCACTCCTCCCACCGAGAATTTGGAGAATTTCCCGTTTCAACTTTCTTTTATCAGAAGTCAGGAGGATACTACTTTCTCGCGGCACCTGTTAAGTTTCATGTTGGTATCACCTCCAGTAGCAATCGCTAGGAACGATGACACTGGGATTGCGCCATGCATCCAACAGTTGCTCCGATTTTTTCTTTTCCTCGCAAAGCTCCAATTTCCTCTGCAAACACGTCGAGTTTCCTGCCGATCTTGAAAGTTCATTCCAATATTCGTTTTTTTCTATGAAATATGTTACGTAACTTCCACATTGCTTCGTATCATTGCCTGGTTTTTCGGTACATTCCACCTCAATTCACCTCTAGCGTATGGTTTTTTTCGTCATTCGGGATTCGGGAGCGTACGTACGAATGCATGAACTCTCTTCTCGATTGTACTCTCGTTGCTACACTTTCTCATGTCTCGTCGCAATAGTGGGTGGGGAGGATCGTTGAGAGAGAAAGTCCTAATTGACCCGGTTCGGGTAACGTGTATGTGTGTGTGTGTGCGTTCATCATCGCAATCATCATCATCAGCATCATCGTCATCGCTCTCGACAATATGGTATAACCTGTTTAACTCTTCGGGGAAATGAACACCCAATGGGGATAGTTGACGGCTTCCTACTAACGAAACTGAGGTTGTAGGTGAGAGGGACAATGGTCGGCAGCCTGATTTTCGATGTCGCGCTCACATCACGCGTCCCCCTCTCTCGTTATCGCCGAGCTTTCGGTTTCAATCGAGAAAGTTGAAATGTCGATTACGACCTGAAAGTGATCAATCCCACGAATCAATGGCATCTATTTTCAGATCACTCTAAAATGAGTGCCATAATGGAGAGTAAACCGTTCAAATCTGATGAGTTCATCAAACAAGAACCGTATATCAAGGTCACAGTTTAGGTGTTATACTCAACTGAAGGAACTCAAATGAAACCTAGCTGTTTCAGGACGAGTACGGTAATGGCGGTGATCTGATGACTCAACAAATTATGCATTGCCAGCCTACTATGCAGCAAACTATGAGCTGGGATAATTTGCCATTTGGATCGATGAAGGTAATCCTATTAACCTGTTGGAAGAGCTTTGAACTACTTCTGTTTCGGCATATTTTCTTAAAAAATTTTCTGGAGTATCTATAAACCTCTGAGAATGCGTTTGTTTCGTTCACTTTTCGCCCTTTCAGGAAGAAAGTTATTTTTAATTCTTCGAAAATGCTACTTTTTTTGGAAGCCTTTGCCTGGCATCTTTTGAGACTCATTCCAGTAATGCCAGTTTTTTCGGAAAAATACAATCAAATTTGACGAATTCATCAAATTGCGGGTATTATTTGACCTCATGCAAAGTTCGAACTCCATCTTTCGCTCTCCAAACCCAGCACTTGTCGACTACACTATAAAACGAATGAAAACTGGTTCATTTTTGGAGTTGAGTGGGGCGTGACATCACGGAAAATGACTTTTTTAGCAAGATATCCTGATTTATTCCATCAAAAAGTGTTCTCTGTACTCAAGCAGCCTGAAGGGCTGAAATGACAAGAGAAGAAAACCGCACTTACGGTATTTTCGGAAAGAAGTGATTCAGAAAAATCCCTGGCAACATCGACAAACTCACTAACCTAACCCACGATTTATTTTAAATTTTTATATTCGTGATGATTATTATCCAATTCCCTTCCCCTTGAGTTGTTGAATACATTTTTGGCACGGATTTTCGTACACTTTATCCTGAGCAGTCATTTTCCTTTCTGTACACAAGTAAACAGCCCAATGATCAGCTTTGGGTTGAAGACTGATTTAATATCAATCAGCTTATCTTTTTATGGAAGTGATTAACCAAAAATGCCTTTAAACGTTCATATACGCTCTTTTTTGTTCATATTTATCTTCGGGAGAAGAAATTGTAGTGGCGTTTTTCATGGATACCAAAGAGAACTACTCCACGTTACCTTTACGTTTTGATTATTGGTGTTCCTCCATGTTTTTTCAGAATCAGATATTTTTGGCTAATGGAAAGAACTAGCTTTTATATTTTGAACCTCACAAATCTCTCAGATCCTGGGCTTCGCATCGATTTCCAAAATAAAAATAAAATTCTAGAAAATAATTTCAAATAGTCGCTCAAAAATATTCTTCATACCCAGCTTTTTCAGTACATCAGTTAAATAATGTTAGGGACCATACATACCTAATGAAAACTTTTTTTTCAAATTACGTTCCATTACCAAGTTACTAACCGGTCTACTTGATTATTCAATTCCGATGAATTCGTAAAAAATTCAAGGAATAAATTTCCTGAGAATCACGAAAATTTTATTCGAAAAGATCTGATTCGGCATTAACAGTGCTGCGATTGATTAATTCTCAACCTAAGTATATACTATATGTATAAATTATGGCTTACAACTTCCATAACTAGAACAATTTTTTGAACCTTAACTTTGCTAATATTTAAGGAGAATCACGATAAATGTTAATATTCGTGGTGATTATTGCGTTGAAAAATATTCAGAAACAGTTTTGATAGACGTACATAGTGCTCTTACAGTATTCCATTACGTACACCGTATCCAGAAATCACTAATGGTATTTTAGTACCAGGTGTCAAAACAGAGTGCAACACCGTATACCGATGCAACAAATTGCAAAAAGTCAAGTAATCACATCAAACGGCCGATGAATGCGTTTATGGTCTGGTCACAATTGGAACGACGGAAGATCTGTGAACATCAGCCCGACATGCACAATGCTGAAATTAGCAAGCAGGTAAGCAACATTAGAACTCTGTGGTATATCGACCGAGTAATTTTTGGAGGGGTTTCGCGTGAATTTCAAAAAAGTGATTGAAATGTTGAAAATTTCAAAGATCCTCTTGTGAACTAGTGCGAAAAACTAGTGTGAAGTGACGTCGACAACGCAATCACGATCCTGAAATCAAGTCCAATTCAGTGCCCTCCCGATCAACCAAGCCTTTCGAGAATCGAGTGGTAATAGCCAGGAGGAGAGAATATATGCAGGCTGCCCCCCTGTAGAGCAGTAGATGGAAAAGACATCCATTCAAATGCTCTGCACATAATTCTAAATGAGTGTGAGAAGCATGGCGCACCCCGAACTAGTAGCGATAAATCTTGGAACACTCTAGCATTCATCTTCTTTTTTTGTCTGCCGTAGAATTGATGCCTACTGCTTCCACTCATGTCTGGACATCTTACAGTTAGTCATTTGCACTTAATCCGCCCGAAAATGATCCTTCAACCAGGAGTATACTAAAGCATAGAATAAGTTTCTGACAAATCTTTGCTCACGGATGCCAACTGAAATGGTCCAGCCCTTGTTGCCAGCGGAATAAAATGACATTTGGTCACATTTAGTAGTCAAAAATGTAGGAGAATGAAAGAAGCTAAAGGAGGAAAAAGTGGTAGATGAGAGGACCTCTCGATGTCTTCCTCAGAAATTAATAGTACCTGTATCGCTGTTAGGGAAGGTAGCGAAAAGGTGGAGTCAGAATAGGAAGGGGGTAGGAGCAGAACCGCGTATGTGGTGGGGCCAGCCTTCTCCCAATATGGAAATATAAAACTGTACACTTGTTTTCACATATTCACACATTTTCTATTGGAAGTCGTGTGCATGGCGCATCCCTAAAATAGTGCTTGTTCAAGCTGAGCGTTCTGTTCCTTCAACATTGATCATAAGAAATAATTAATTACGTTCGACGAACGTTTTTACTTCTTTTTCCACAAAATCTGTCACCACCACTGCAACCACGACAACCAAACGAGAACCTGAGCGCGGGCGCGTGTTCCCGTAGAGCGTAATAAATTTTGTAATAATTTCCATGAAATCTGAAAAACCTCATCGTAGAACGTCAACGAGACGATGGTGACGGTCGTCTAGACAATCGTCTCTCGAAGAATGTCGTCTTCATCGTCGTCGTTGCCGTCCTCGTCTTTGTTACTTTTTCTTTATCGTATTTACAATCCCCGTGAAGCTTCGCACTTAGTTCGCAGATGCATGAAAGAAACAAATCTACCAAAAGACAGTTTTCCGGGCGTCTGAATGTCTGAAAATCAAGACCGATCGATAGGCATACTTTCTAGATGGAAATCAGAAACATTTCAAGCTTGCTTTTAGCTTGGTTCGCGTTGGAGACAGCTGACCGAAGAGGAGAAGTCGCCCTTCGTCGCGGAAGCTGAACGACTCCGCCTTATGCATATGCAGGTACCTTTCTAGAGTAATTTTTGCTATCATTTATGAAATCTGAATCTTTTAGTCCGACCAATCGATATTTACAGAATGGAATAATCAATAGGATTTCCAAAATGAGGGTATAGCCCAATATAATTCTTAGACTTAGCCGGAGCAATTCTGAAGGCGGTATCGGCCATTCCATTCTTTAAAAGCAGGTTGACTTACCCTATAAACATCGACGTCTACCAATTTTTAGCTTAGGTAGTACAAGGAGCACCTTAGCTGAGCTCACTCCTTAGGAACTCCCATTTCATTGACGACGCTCCCATATCTAGGCTCAGAACGTTTATTTGCAAACAGTAGCCATAAATTTCCTTTGGCCTCTAGGTAGAATGTGCTTCGTCTTGTTATTCAAAGTCGAGACAGTAAGGGCTTATCGCCACCTCACGGGTCCCGCCCACTTGAAAGCCCGACCTCCTACCGATGCCACCACATGATAGTATGAGCTTTTCGACTGGTCAAAATGTGATAAGAATCGCTTGCTTGCATGGAAGAAGTCAGCGAACAAGCAAAGAGAATCCCTAACTCTGTTCTCCTTTTTATGTCCATCGTGTGCAACCTCTGAAGTGATGAGGTAGAATGAGAATTTTGATATGCTTCCCTGAAGGGCTTGTTTTCTGGCAGAATAGTCGTCCCTTTTATCCATCCATTTTGAAAATCACTGTATCCTAGTGAATATGGCTTTCACTGGTCTCCTCGGATTCCAAAGAATCCAAATTCCATAGAAAGTCTTCTAGCTTTACCCTGAATAGATTAGGTTCTTCAAGCGGGGGATTCCTTCGCTTTGTAGACCACTTTATATCGGTCACAGCGAATTTATCCGTAATAAATTCTTCGTTGAAGTAATTTATCCATAAAAAAAAACTAATTTGGACTCATTCAGGAATATCCTGACTATAAATACAAGCCACGTAAGAAGCCGAAGAAGAACCCGGATGGAACGATTCAAAATCCGAATGCAAGTAATGGACCTGGGTCGCCGAGAAGTAAAGGCTTGAAAAGGTAGGGGGCTTCCCAGTGCCCAAACTGTTCATGTGGGCCTAACCCACAAAGGCTCTGGGCGTGTGTCACAATATATTAGAAGCATTTCTAGGCCACTTCAACATCTGGGCAGTATCGGTATGGCGATCTCCGATCAACAGTATCCGCTTGGGAAATCCGTGAAAATCGATCACGACAACGTTCGGGTAAATTCGAACATGATGTCCTACATGACCATGGTACCGGACGACATCAAAGGCTCCCCACATGTCAAACAGGTCAGTGGAATCTCTTGGCCCTGTTCCAAAGATTCATAGCCGTTCAATAGTTCAGCCAGAAAATTTGTACAGGAAAGGCTATAAATTAGGAAATTAGAGCCTCTCCCAATGGAATTGTGCCCGAACTTGGTCTGTCGAATCGGGTTTTTCCACATGATCTCTCATTTCTCATAGATGATTGGGTTGTTGAAACGCTTCGTAATCAATGCAATGACCATCCATCCTAGAAGGGGTGACTTCAGTGACGAGCGAATTGATCGTCGGGACGATCATCAGAGCTGGCTTCATCCAGTTTCTCTCTTTTGCGCAACGGCGATGATCTTATCGACTCGACTCGAGAAGTGCATTGATCGTTGCGGGGGAACCGCGTGGTATCGGGCGAACGCCTAGCACATCTAGGGAATATACCCAGAAGGGGATGATGGAGCTTTTATCCATGGACGATCCGTTCATAGGAAGTGGTTCATTCAATTACAGGAGGACATTCTCCTGGGGATCTCGGTTGGGAATTGGGATCTGTTAGGTGTTATCTGAGCACTGCTCTGAGGGTCCTGCCTTGAACAGGAATCGATCCACGGTCTTGTGATTGGCAGCGTAGTTACAAGCCACTGCGCTATATAAATTCTCCAAATTTTGGAGCGTATCATGCCTACACAAACCACCGAGTATTTACCAATCAATCGATCACATTTCAGGAGCCACGTCTGTTCCATCCATCCTTCCCATCACCGTCAGATTTCGGTCAAGCTCCTTTAACACCTGAATCAGGCTTCTACGATGATTACTATGGACCAGGTGGAGCTTATACGAATCAGGCTGCTTCCAGCCCACCCAATCACCTGCTTATGCCTATGCATAGATTGGTAAGAGATATTGATTCGATCGATTTTGCTTCGCCAAACCAATATCGTTTTGCTTGAGCCGGCAATTGAATCGGGAATGATGACGCAGCAATTCAACGGCCAGCCGACACCTCAGCAACAGCAACAACAACAACAACAACAACCACAGCAACCATTTTTCGTTCGAACCTCACCACATGCTCATACTCAACAGGAGCAGGTAAGAATCTTGTTTGAAGCAGAGGACGGCCGCGATCAATACCTATCTTTCTCATGTACAACACAGCTACTCTGAACTCTTCACTTTCAAAGGAAACTTCTGACCTTCATTGTTGAGATATTGAAAGAGAATTTTCAAAAGTAGGCTCTCAACCCATAAGTACATGGCCCTGGCAAGAAGTCTAGGTCCCAGGAGAAAACTGAAGATCGAGAAATCCCTAAACTCTTTTCGATTGAAAAACATTTCCCCTTCATTCTACCCTTATATTTCCATTTTTAGAATTTACATTATTTGACTATATTATTTTTACTGTATTCTTGATTATTTCAGGACGATATGCGTTCCTTATCATCTGGATCGTCAGGCTATGGATCCGTGCAGACGGAGTGCGAACCACCCGCTTTCCCAGCTCCGACAGCTCCTCAGCCAGCTCCAACGGGTGCTGGCGCTCAAGCCGCTTCCCAGTCGTCACAGTTCGGAGCATCCGAAGCCGAACTACTGCCGTCGATCTACGATTTCAATTTTACTGCTGCAGTGAACGCTTCAAACGGTTGGAGTGAAATGTGGCAGAATCACTTTGCGAACGGGCACGCGTTCGATCACATTCCCATCTAGGGACGAGGCACCCACCATGTGTGGCGCTGAAGTTGCCCTCATATGGGCCCTTATATGGCCCCAGATGAGGGTCTCAAACATGTGCCGATCGTCTTGTCGTCGTTGTCGTTGTTCGTCTAGTGATCTTCACAGTGATAAAATCGATCTACGATCTTTTCTGTACAAAGAGCCATTTCTATGAATGCGTGTGTGCTGGCGTGCGTTTGCGTTTTCATCGTCTGTCTGTCTGTCTATCAGTCTGCCTGTTTGTTTCCTCCTTTCCTCCTTTTTTTCTTTTCATCTTTCATCATTTTCATTATTATTCATTGTCATCCTCAGAATTGTATTTGCTTTTGCAAAAAAAACCCGGTCATAGCGGTCGACGTCGTCATCGCCCGCCGGTGTAGATCCCTCAGTATTCACTCATGTACTCATCGGTATTACTGCTATCATTTAGTGCTGGATTAGTTTTGTTTCCCTATGACTGTATATTTGGAATTGAGTCAATTCCGTTCTGAACAGGTGGTCATCGTTGGTATGGCTGAAGCCTGGGGTTTGATCAGGAAAGGCATCGGCAACGCCCGTGGACTCCTGTGAGGGTCGGACAAAACCCATGTCCATGGGTCCCATGTCCGTGGCTTGGAGGTTCTGTCTAGAGCTTCTCTCCGGCAGAGCACATTCTGGACGGGACCCCTGGACTCAGGAAATCAATACTCGGGTGGTCGAACGGCTCTTAACTATTCGATTATTCAGAGCACCCTGGAATCCAACCTTTCCGCAGCTCCAACACGATTTTCCTTCTCTTTGCCTGGATTGCTCAGCTTCACCTGAACAAGTTACCGTAACCCTGACCTAACCGTAGCCAAAAAAGGCTATCGAAATTTCGAGAAGACCCGTTTTTGAATATACAGTCATCGCTATTATCGCTTAGACAGTATTCCATCCTAGTAACCAGCCATCTTTCCGTCCACTTTCAGGTCGGCATAATGTTATATGTCTTTGTTTTCGTTTTTCAATCATTTTCATCCCTTTTTTCATTGTGTGTGGATCTAGATATCCTCTCTATTCTACACATACATACACATATATCGGACCACTTTCCATACAACGAACCTCATCGCTCTAGATTCATACCATCCATTCGGAGTCAAGCTTTATTCCATTTTCTTCTTTTTTCGTCGTTGTTTACTCGATTTTTTTTTGTGTCTGTCCCCTCAAAAATCGATTTCCATACTTTTCATTGACCGCCGTACTGTTGTGTTTTGATTTTCTCTGCTCGTCATCGCTATGCGCTGTTGCACTAGCATCGTAAAATCGTAATAATTTCCGTAGCCATATAGATCAGCTCCTTTAGGGGTTCAGAGATCATCGGGCTTCCTCCCTCCCCACTTTGTTAACCCCTCAGTAACTTGTGTTGGCAACTGAAGTCCTCTTTTTTTCTTTGAACTATCACAAATTCATATCCGAACAAATGTACGCTAAGTTGTATTTGAAATAATTATAGATTATAAACAAATAAATGTGACAATAATTGTGATTTACATTCATTCATCAAAAGGGCATTGAGTTATAGAAAGAAAAAGCAAGAGGAACCAGCCGACGACGGCAATTATAAGCAGGCACGAGGCGAACCGCTCCGCGAGACGCGGACAGAGCGCTCGCGCGGTTGTCACGAGTTGCGCCAAGCTCCCTCATTCCGGGCCATACTTGCAATCGGCTTTTGCCCACTCGAGACCTTGCCGTCGAACATGACCGTGTTTAATTTATTGCAAAAGCTTCCGTTTCTCATCCGCGACCCCGAATCCGTGAAATGGAGCTTATTCACTTGACAATTTCTGGGCCATGGCTAAATTGAAAAGTAGTTCAGACATCCTCTGACATAAAGTCACTACAGAAGAACGGGAAGTACCCATTTTATTAGAAAATAAAAATAAACGCCCAGAAAATTCTATTCCATTCCGAAGAGGCGAGAATTACTCGAAGAACCAGTAGCTTGAAAGCCCTTCCGTGCCGTTACGACAAAAAAATGTAAAAGTCTTTCCTCGTTTCCATTCAGAATCAGGTTACTTCTTCCCTTCGAACCCCTGCTCAGGTAGTTTTACTTCTACATGGTTGCACGGTACTAACTCCTGCTCCCCCAGCACCCTCTACTTCCCATGTGTGCTGATTAGCCATTTGAAAATGAGGATGGCTTCGGGACGAGCTTGTGCCTCAGTCGCATTCCCTCACTTAGGAGAGAGAGGGTCACCGTATTCGAAAGTGATTGTGTCGGATATCGGTTCAATATATCCATAGAATATTTGCCTCTATTTCCATTGCTCTCAAAAGTTGAATAGACCCGAACCAATGGAGTCAGTTTTGAGAGGTTACGTCCAATAGTGGATTCACCTTCCTGGAACCTGGACTGGACTGAATCTTCATTATCGCTTCCACTTAATTTTGCTATGACGGAAGTGATATGATCAGGGCAGTGTCAAATGATTCGAGGAGCACGGGTAGATATTTGCTACATCCCTTATCGCTTACTGGTCCCAGACTCGTCTGGGAGTATAAAAGCACTGAGATGTACATTGACTGGCCACCGCAACTCATTCTGTAGGCCACGAATACATTGGAGGAATCAGCTACGATTCTGAGTGGTAGTGGAATGCAAGGCGCGTCTGAAAAACCGGCTCTACCCTGGATACTTTGTTACTTTTTCTTGAAGAAGGAGTCAGACACACTAAACGGTGCTCTACTCACTCTTCGAATAGTCCTTCCCTCAGCTCTACAAATGAGTTCCTTCCATTTGAAAATTCCTGCCCTGTGATGCATTTGAATGCGTCGATAGCTATGAACCCGCCACAGCATATTACATTCACAGTTTCACCTTGAAAGTATGCGAGTAATCGAGAAAATTCCCATCCCGCCCAAGACCGGAAACTGATGACCCTCGACGCAGAAGGTGTCAGCGCGCAAAAGGCCCGCACGAGCGTGCGGGGCCTTCGCGGCGATGGCGTCCCGCAGTGAATTCTAGCCGATTACGGTCAACCTGCAAGACACCTGCCTCGCCGCACACGACAGGATTCTGACGAATTTCAGCTACGCTGAAACGAAGTGGGAGCGAAAATTTATATGTGCGGGAATTGTGGGAATCGAAAAGATGGTTGATGATTGAGCACTTTATTGATGCATAGGGTGCAGAAAATTCAAGTAAATACTATCACCAGAAAATTTGGAGGCCGTTGGCAGGTGAATTGCTCCCGTTAGGTCTTGAGTTCGAGTAAGGTAACTAAATTTCGACCGGCAAGCTCAGAAAACAGGAAGAGCTCATAGAGGGGTGGGGTATTGCACCATCCCTGTCGTCGACTAGAAACTGGGCATCCTAGGTGGTACCGGGCGAAATCTCGGGAAATATGTCGGTGACCGATGGGGAAATTTTTAGCAAAAAAACTTACAACTGCTCTAGAATAAAGAGCACAGGCATCCTCATGAAGAGGAAAAAATGTGGTGATTGATCTTTTCAGGGCAGACTGCCGACAGTAGTTCACAGTTACTTCATGCATATCCGAACCGCTTGAGATCACCTCGCGTGGCGGTATCGGTGCAGTGACCGCGAAGGCACCTTCTGGTTCACCAGAAACTTCGAGCTATGAGCTCCGCCGATCACCAGCACATTGCCTGATTTGGGTAAAGTCAGGCCAAAAATGCTTAGTTACGAAATGACCAATTTTTCAGCTGCAAAAAGGGCCATTACCAATCTTCTATAAGAGATCTGAACTCTTTAGTCGAATTCTCATAAAAGCAACAAACACAGTAATCCAGAAGGCAGCAGCATAGCCGCTCCTCCCATTCCTCACTCACTCATTGGCCGTGAAACGGAATGACCAATGATCACCGAAACTTTTGCAAATAGCAGTTTGTAATTCTATAGCGTTAAAATACGAGAATCGAGCCGTCATAGAGAATTGTGAAGGCATTTGCTTGTGATCGCATTTTTTCACAAGTTTTCGTTAATCTACGAGCTCAATAGAAAGGTTCTTCGCATATGTACATTGGCTTGAGAGGCGCTAGATCAACATATCAACCTATCGATTTCCTTTAGACAAGGGAGGTTCGGGAACTAAGTCCTCTCGAGGTTCTGCAAAATACTACTGCAGGACGGGCTAATTATCTATATTTGCTGAAACGTAAGTAATAGACCTTATCTTTGAGCAGCCCTGTTTCTAGGATGCCCCTCGCATTCAATTTCCGTTTAAATCGCTCTGAATTTCGACTGCGTACCGTTCTTTGCAAATTCTTTCGATAGCTAAAAGATGTACAAGTCGAAGCTTCGAAGGCCTGGTTGTTATGGTATCAATCCGGGATTGGATCCCTGACCATGCGTGTATGATAGTGTGTCACTTGCCACTGCACCGACTCCATCCTAAATAAAAATCGCCAAGTTTTTATGCGAAATCCGGCTCTGATATAGTCTCTACTATCAAACCCAAATTTTTTGCATTCACAATTATTATCTTTTGATTTGTTCAACTGATTATGATTATTTTTAATTGATCTTTGCAAAAATTCTGAAAAAGTTTACTGATCACCCTTTTTATTTTATAAAACGATTACCTAATTTATCTATTTGATTTTAATAAATTCACCAGGTTCTCTACACATTTCGCAACATTCTCCCAGGTACAGGGCTCGATTTGGCGTCTCGACGTTCGTGTGTACGTGGCGGCTGCCTATCTCTTACGAGAATCGGGTTCGATCGCACCTCATCGATCATGTTGAAGGATAGGTTCGTGTTTCTTTTTCGATAAACTCTTAGGTGTAGAAATTCGAATCGCCGTCACTCACATCAATTTTGTCGGGGTAGGGGTTTTTGCAGAACCCTGATAGTGATCGACACCCCCACATTGGCGTGCGCCAATTTTTTCTCCGCACTTTGGCACGCGACCAGCACTTTCTTACACTTAAAAATCGATATGGAAGTGTTGGACTTGTCAGGGTTTGATAAGGTCCGTACAACTGAAGTCAAAACTTATGTAATAACTCATGTAACTGGATGATGTTGACAGGAATCCCACTAGATGAGAGCGATTTTGAGGAGTATGAACGCACCGCGCTTACTGCGAAGTGATGACATTGTTTTTGAGCTTTTTTTTTTGAGGATGAACTGTCTCCGTAGGCTACAGCTGTCCACCAAGGGTTTTTTGACTGGGAAATCGGATTAGGCCCCTCAGGAGGACCGTAGGAAATGGTGTCATGGAGCCAATACAATACAGTGCAACACAGAAAATTATTAGGAGGGAGGAAGAGATAGTGGGAAGTGGGAAAAGGTATTCCTACTGTTAAGGGGGTGATGCAAGGAAGAAATTCTTGTAAGTACCATCTAAACTAGACAAGGATCTTTACCCAAAAACCACGGTTCGCTCTGGAGCACGTTATCTCCAGGGAAGAAGTGGTCGAAATTCAGACGAAACGAAGCCTCACTGGGGGCCATTGATGAACTACGGCAGGTGATAGGGTCATCCATATTGGAGGAAGTTGTTTCTGAGTCTTCCCAGGGTTTATGAATGAAGTTCATCAAGTGAATAAGTCTCGTTTGGTAGTGGTCTTGGAAATAAGAAAAAATGTGCCTTAAAATTTCCTCACGTCAGCAGTCCCTAAGAGCAGCGCTCACGTTCAGGGCACCCCAGAAAGTCGTCAATCAAAAATTTCCTATTCCCTCTACGTTTTATACACAGATACTTTTGAAGGGAATTTGAAAGCATGTACAGACTTTCCCGACTTCGTTTTCAAGTTAATCTATTATAAATCAAACATGCAGCTTGAAAAAAAACTTCCAGAACTTCTCGTTACTCGAGAGAACATGGACGATTGTCTAGTGACTCTTACTAAGAGATGGGAGTTGAGTTGGCGAAGTCAACTTCCTCAACTCTATCGCCACACCCTTATGGGAGCACCATTAATCACAGTTAAGCATGCTTTTGTTGCTCAAAATCGACAAAAATGAATAACTCGCGTGAATTTGAGTATAAAAACTAGAAATCCGAGGCCACAGTATCCCTCAGATTTATCCAATCAAGAAAACGTTGTGTCTGAATTTGCGTACTACACGAGTCGTGCGTCTGTTGCCGTCATTCCGATACAGCTTAAACCAATGCGGTCGAAGGGGTGGTGTAGTGGGAGTGGTTACTCACGCATAAGTCAGGGGTTCAATCCCGAATTGATACCTGCCCAGTTCAAACGGGCTTTCCTGCCTTCCCTTTGGGATCGGCAGTTGGATCAAGACTCGTCTGGGAGGATAAAAGTGCTGACTTGTACAAACTCTGGTCACCGGAAGTCGCTACGTATCCGATTTTAACTCGAATGTGGGGGCTCTTCCCAGGCGGTTCTGATCCATAACAAAGACCTCCGCCTCTTATAATCGAAACGGAATATATTGAAATATAAATAGCATCCTTCGAAATGTAACTTCAACCTCATTCTCAGCCATTTACGATCGCGGGTACGTACGTTTTCGCGCTCTCATCATGCGTTCCTTACACTAACTATGCGCTATGCAAGGTCGTACGCATGAGCGCACATTTCAAAGACGTTGACGTTCGGCTAAATCGCTATGACATGTTGTTCTTCTCATGACATTTGACACTCTAATTGCTACTGAAGATACGTATCAAAACGTAAAACCTGCTGCTAATTGACGACCACGGAGTTTGCGTACCCCTAAACCCAGTCTTGATCGGATTAAGCTCTCAGGGATACTGTAATTTATATGGTAGTTTACCCATTCTGACAACTGTTGGGTAACAGTTTCATTATAAATGAGTTGGATTTTCCCTTCAAAAAAGTCATCACTTCAATATTTGTCAGTTCGATTCGGATATGCGCCACGGACCTGACTTTCACTTGGGGTCATGCTTGTGTTAGTATGGGTATATGGCCTTTTCAAATGATTACTAGTAGCTACCCAGTATACTTTTAAGTGATTCCAACTTCACGGAGGATGAGTCAGGTACGATCCTGAGATGGTAAGAGTCTTGCAAGTTCGAATAATATCGATATGGGATCCGATTCTCAGGTCCGGATACGGTAGAGACAGTTTTTCTCTATGGGATCCTAGGAATTAAAGTTGTAGCAAAATTGTACCCCCCCCCCCTCTAGGAGANATGAATAGTAGGCATGAGGGTTGTCACGAATCAACTGAGAAAAGAGTATTCATAATAGGTTTCAAACTTGTGGTTTGAAGTTTTTCGGCAGTATTTGTTGCCTGTTACTTCATTGAAAGCCACCATTCCACCCTTCCTATGAACTGGCACATCCTGTCGTAACGTATCGAGCAATGGCTAAATAGAGTTAGACCAGCTTTCCCTGATTTAGAGTGGGGCGGAAAAACAATCGGTCGTGTTTACATCGGAACCCTGGTTTAATTACAAACACTCAAATTGCCACTCCCGAGACTATTCCCTCTTCAGGGGTGGTTACTGGAATTCTGCCGAAATTTGAGTAGTAGGTAGGAAGCACGCTACACTGATGCCTAGTTATGCGCCTTCACTATTCCCAGCAATAGCCAGATACATGGTGTACTCCCCAAAACTGAGCGTTTATACTTCATTACTCTTCTTTCGTTACTACATGACTTGTTCCAAACCTCTTTTTAGGGGCGTTGTACTCGTAGCGTTTGACCATTTCATCAATTCAAGCGTGTTCGGCTCTTTAAGTGATTCCGGCGGAAATTCATGTTGCTAAGCGGCCATTGTCCCTATCGAAAAGGCCCACGCGCTCCAAGCTTTAAACGGTCATAGGACCGCTCATCGACCGCTACATTCCACCTACTGACCAGAATTACTACTACATGTCAAGTTATCGCGGTAATGTAAGTATCTTATCTTTAAATGACCCCTTTGGCAACCTTTTGGAGCTTTTTTGTAATCGAAGAATCGTAACTTCGGGCAACAGGATATGGCGCTAGTCTTTAATGATTGGTCTAATTCAACAGGAACAATTTTAACTTTCTAATATTCGACAAGTTTAAAAACTGATTCAAAATTATTTAATCAAATTTTTCAAGTATTCCCACATCCGAGCGGCCCGAGCCTCATGTTTGCTTATCTGTCCATAGCCTGGGGATTCTTTTTCTTTTCAGAGAAAACCTGATTTCTGTAAATTAAAGAATAAAGAAGGAGCTTGAACCTCAATCGATCCCTTCTTTGATTGCTTCCCTATACAATTCGACTTTCATACAGTATTGAAGAGCGGTTTTGAGGTGTTTTCGAGATACCACTGCCTGTGAAGGCAACAATCTCTTTTCAATATGATTTCCCACCCGTGAGGTTATTCCGCGTTCAGGTTATATACAAATACCTTACCCCTTCTCCACTTCATAGACAACTCCTGAGTGTTAAGGCGTGAGGTGAGCTTTCGACAGTTACTAAGAGATGGTATCAAGGGACCAGGAACCAACCTATCTTTGTAAGCCCTTGGTAACAGCACTAATATCCTGATAAGACTGAGTTCAGGTTTTCGATTGATTTTTTTTTGCCTAGAGCATGAATGATCGCAAGGAGAGGAACATTGGAATCTAAAGGTGCTTGACCTTTCACAGGACTACGCCATGCCCTCGACTTCGCAGCAGTATTTGAATGCCTAGTTGGCTTATGTCATGTCTTGCACGGACTGGGCATTAAAGTCATTCTTTTCTAAAGTAATCCTAGTAAATTATAGCCTCAGCTTTCAAGAACGGGCNTAGATAGATGATTTGATCCTTTGATCGCGCTTCTGGAGCTATAGTATCTGGAGTGATCCTACCCATACACTGCCAAGACTTATTGAAGAAGATTGTTCGTTGGTCTCATTGTCGATAAGTTTGTTCAAACTCTTTTTTCGGATGTAAGTGTCGTGCTGCATAGCTCCTTATACAAATCCGCAACTGGCTCAGATTTCACCTTATGATACACAATACATAGAAGTGGTTACCATCCACAGGTGAAGTGAGGTCCTGCAAGTCATCGTCTGCAATAATTTCACCAAAGACACCTTCGAATGGAAGGGTACTTCATTCACTCCGGATCCTCATCGGAAATTATCTGCAATATTGACAGTAGCTCCTACAAATATGTGGTAGCGAGAGTGGAGGAATGGCAGTCGGTTAGACTGCCACACCCTTGGTTTTTAGATTAAACCTCTCGGCTTCACCAAGCCCTCCGATATTACGATGTGAATTGATCAGATAAGGTCACAGATTTGTACACTGGCTAGCTTTGGGCAAGCTGTCATAGGGTTCACGTAAGCTCCTAACGCTTTGTTGGATCTGAATGAAAGTCGATGGCATGACACATCCCAAAATACATTTTTATTAAAGAAATGAGCTTACAACCCTTAAAATTATGATAAACAAAAATCTAGCCAGTTGTCGATCGAGCCAAGACTGAAGGAGTAAACTAACAGGTTCAACCAATTTCATTTGAAACTTCTGAAATTAAGGTTCTCATTTCAGCGTGAGGTGATCTCAATCCATGTGGGCCAGGCTGGAGTACAAATCGGTAACGCTTGTTGGGAACTGTACTGTCTTGAACATGCTATTCAACCTGGTAAGTACATTTTTCAATTAGAAAATAATTTTGTCAGAAGATTCTGTATAACCTTTCGGAAAACCCTAAGTTTGGAAGAAAAGCTCATTATTTATTTATAATTTCGTTGTTGGTTTAATTGTTTACTTAATTATTTATTTAAACTTACTTAGCACACACCGCTCCCTAAGTGTGCCACCACATTCGACGTCATAATCAAAAATCAGACAATAACTGACTGAAAGTAGATATTTGAACGTGAAATTGTTACTATTTAAGATAGTCCAACCTTAATTCGATTGTTATGCTTATCCATTTACTTGTTTACTTATTTTAATTGAAATTGTCAGTTATGATGTTGAATTCTGTTGGCCACATACATGTATATCCGTAAGTTTATCATTGTGGAAACAGCATGAACTCTACGAGAGTGGCTAACCCGTACATATTTCTGCTCTTTCTCAAATTTTTCATTGGTCTCATTTATTGATTGTCACAGATGGAACGATGATCGATTACAATGATGGCGAACAAGATGCCTATAATACGTTTTTTGCTGAAACGAGACAAGGCAAACACGTGCCACGATGTCTTTTTGTCGATCTCGAACCTACAGTAATCGGTGAGAATATCATCCTACACTGTTTTTCTTTCCTTATGAACAGCAAGGGAAATTTATCCTGCTAACCGACTTTTACAGTCATTGATATGTAGGTCTTGGCTTGGACGAGATCCCATGTGATCCCGGGGTTTTTTTCGATGTGTTGTATATGTGGCCTGTTGAGGATTTGTGTGGTAAAATAAGGTCGATAGGGAATATGTTGTCTGAAAAATTCTACGTCCACTGCATTCCATTTCACCATAAAGCCCCTGTAAAACCTTTTCCCTGTACTGCAATTCCCCGTTCCTGTTTCTTGTAGCATCTGACCTAATCAAGAATTACATGTGTTGTATCGGGAAGACGACGGTATGGCCTAAGCCTACGGTTTTCTGCAATGATCCTCATTTTTTGCTTCTCGCCTGCGCCCTCGAGCTGATTTTCAGGGGCAAGTGAAAAAATTGTGAGCCTAGGTGTACCCATTTTAATATTATGTGACGCATCGACCAACTCTAATTGGTAAGAGCTTTCTGCCGTCAAAGAAGTATGTTCTTTGATCATTAGGTGGCAAAAGGTTCAGAACTTGCTCGATGTTTCCGGTACCAAAAGTAATTGACAATTACGAAACTCTGGTCCCTCAGACATCAGGGTGCGCTTGTCCTGGTTGCAGTCTTTGGCCCTCACGCACTACTCAATCTGTTGAGGAGATTAGTACCGGCAGCCCACTCCATGACGGTGTTCCTCGATATCTGCTAGGGCAGCAGTCTGTTATAGAGCGCTGCTATGAAAGGTCTACTGGATGTTTTCAAGCACATTTTAAAGCAGAAGCACTAATTTGAGCAGTTGAAGCTGTCATAATGACGAGCATGGAACATTTGAACTAGCCCTCTTTTTCTGTGACAAAGCAGATGCATGGCGTATTCCAGGATTAGCGTTTGGCTTGCGCTAATTGATTTACCCTTATGGTTTCTGGGTTGTTATGTATGATAGAAACAATCTGATCCAGAGTTAACGGATAAGCGAACGAGCCTTCTCCGAGGATTACGCCGTAGTCTCAAAATTTAATCGGAGTCGTGGTAATAATTGGATAGGCGTTTCACCTATCCTACAAACTAAAGGGCTCTGTTAATCGGTAGTTTAAATTTTCCTTTGCCTAGTCGAATCCCTTCCTTCGTACGTAGTCGATCTTGAACGGCTCCCTAAGACATAGTTGATTATTTGGAATTCGATCCATGGATCAGTTATGTAATAGCAGCGCCGGTGACTATTCTTCCACGGTTAGCCATCATAGGCGACAGTTCTGATGTTCTGATGGACCAGATTTACAGAAGTGAAATGAGTTCCTCCTCCAGTAAGCACAGTATCTTCTCGAAGAGTTTTCCTGGAGACAGACGGCCTTCACAAGTAGCGATGTTATCTAATCAATTAGGACTGTAGTAGCTAGTAATGAGGGAGTAATCCAGTAAGGTCGAGGTTGGACACACTTTAACGCATAATTACAGGCTTACGTCAGAGGGTAAGAATTATTCATTTTATGGGGTAAAAGGTGAGGGGGTGAGATAATTACGGATGGTTATACAATCAAAAGGAAAGTTCTAATCAATTGTTCAGAAAAATTAGAAATATCAAAATTAGATAGAAAAACTAGTTAGTAAATATTAGCATTTGATTTTACCAATGAATGGCACTGCCGGCTGTTTTAATCTGGAAAACACGAATGAAGACATTGCTGGCCCTCCCTCGTGAAAATTGATTTCCTACGAAAGGATCAAAGACTCAGAGATCAGGAATTCGTTCCAAAGACCATGGCATTGTAATGGAAATGAAGGGAAACGTGAGCGAACCTATGATTAGACCTTACCCATTTGTTTATTCACTCTCTGCAGGATGTTCAGTTTGTATTTATTATCAGGCTCTTAATACTTAGGTGGCCAAATTGCAACCAAAAAAGTTTTGATAAGCAATCCATTCTGTGAATTCCAGATGAGGTTCGTACGGGCACCTATCGAACACTCTTTCATCCTGAACAATTACTGTCTGGAAAAGAAGATGCAGCAAATTGTTATGCAAGGGGCAGGTATACGATTGGTCGAGAGATGATCGATGTAAGTGAAACTCCTTTGAAAATTTTTTTCCTATTCAGATCTTTTTTCTGAAATTTCAGAAGCAATAGTTGGGTTCTCACCGGTGCAACTAATCTGCTTCCTTTCATAAATGATTTTCGAACATGGATAGCTGAACTTTGACGACTTTAAAATTATTAGTTCTTGAATGTGCATTAATAAAAGCCAAAAGATCTTCAAATGTTGTATGCAAAACGAGGAACCTAATATTAGCTTGTACTTATCCCTATTAGCCTTTACCTCAGTGAAGAATTATACATCAAGATCAGATCAAAGATCTTATCAGAAGTGAAAGGCATACGGTAATTCTAAGGTACCTCTTTATGTTCAAGGCTCAGTTCACGGTAGTCTTGAGGTACCTTTTCTAAGTCGAAAAGTGGAAGTATTAAGGGTAAATCATCGTTGGCAAAAAAAGCGAGGAAATCGACCGGCCTAGTGAGAAAGAAGGCGCCCTCAAAGTAGTGAAATTAGAAATTGTACGAGATAACCATGAAGAAAATGGCATGAAAGGGGTATTTGGACGAGATTTCAAATGTTGCAGCTGCGCAAAGACTGACTACATTAAGTCAATATTATCCGAAAGTGTCTTCCACTGTCGTCATGGGTCATGACAAGTTGTTAAAACCCCTTATATGGGTTTCCTCGTGAATGGCGCGGATTCTACGACGCCGTTGAAACTCGTCCGCTGTTTGTGTGGCATTCACACGATACAATGTCTGGCCCCTTATTGTGCTCTATCCAGGACGTTTCTCAACCTGATATCGTCTCATATGGTATCAGTAGGGGCCCCGAACTCATCCAGTTGGAAAATCTCAGAAACCATTTTATCGTGAACTGTGCCTCTGAAGAATGGAAGCGCTGGCATGAAGTAGTGCTTTGGTGGCGCAGCAAGCGAGAAGATTCACAGAACTGGCGAAAATGCGTCATAAAAGCAGTCAAATTCATGAGTTAGATTAGGACGATGAAAGGGGTGTTTTGACGACATTTTAGTTGTGTGCAATTACGTAAAGTGTCTGGCTACAGCAACTCTAATATCCGTGTTAATATTGTTTCTGCATTAATGAAAAATCTTACTTCATTTTAAGAGTGAACTCCATACATTTCTAAGTAAATTCTAGTTTTTTCGCGTTATTTAAATTAAATAGTCTCGTAATTTTTATTTATAGGTGGTAATGGATCGGGTGCGTCGCCTTGCGGAAGCCTGCAAAGGACTACAAGGTGATGAAATTATAATAAACATCCGAGCCTTCAGTTACCAATTATTTGAATGAAGTGAATAGATGGATTAGCCAAGCATTGAGGCTCGAACTTTCGTCTTTTAGGGGGGAGGAATCTCTTAAGAAGAGGCCCAATGATCCTCATTGTGGAATCATTTTTCTGCTTTCGCCTGTGACTCTCGCCATTAAATGACTCAGAAAAACTTACTGTTATCGAGATTTTGGACTACAGAAATGGATTATCCATTACGTTATCCTTTCTCTGAGTGTCTATCCTTGCCTTCTTTGGAAAAATGGCTTAGGGCTAGTGAGCGGAACCAGGTGTGACAATTAGAGGAGGCTTTTTTTGGTTCGCACGTCCTTATTTGAGGTAGCCATGTCACCGTTTCAATAAATTTTTTGAAATCCATTATAGTTTGCACCCGCTGGTCGATTTCCATTCTGAATCGTAATGGGGTTTGAATTTTATCTCACCTATACCATCACTTGCCCACTTCCGCTCAACTTTACAAAATTCATTCACATATGATATGACCCTTTCCTGATTCTCCTGATGGATGGTCAACTAAAATGATCCTTTAAGGATTCCTCGTGTTCCATTCATTTGGAGGTGGAACGGGATCCGGTTTCTTGTCACTCCTCATGGAACGCCTTTCGACAGAATACGGCAAGAAACCAAAACTGGAGTTCGCCATCTACCCTGCCCCTCAGGTAATAGGTTTGAAAGAATTTTAAGCAAACGATGTAATTCATGGTGATTGCGCCATGCATTGGCAACAAATGAAAAACCTTTGAATGATTCTATGCTCGCAGTGTATATATGCAATGTAACCTGATAATCTTTGGCTCTTTATATAGTTTCAAATATTTTCATGCAATTCTGCTGAAAGTTGCTACTACATACATAGTAAGCGGAAGTTTGTCCTGTAAGTGCGAGTACTGGTTATACTTGCGCAGTAAAACTGTTAGGAGCTGCAGGGTGGTGGGAAAAGATGAGTACATACATGGGGCGAAGGGATATCACATCACTCTTTAGTGCTACAGAGAACAATATTTCGAAGTGCATTTGAAAAATTTAGTTTTTGTAATCGTGAGGTTAAATTTCTTTGCTGGAGGTTTCCAGGGAGGAGATTTGTCGGATGTAGTTTAAGGTGTCATATGTAGGGTATAGCCCAAACTGAAATTCGCACATCGAAGTGGTTGTCACCTTGCGATCTGTGAGTTGCTACAACCGAAGTTCTGTAGCAAGTGCGTGTGGGAAGACGGAATCGAGCCTGACTAAAATTTATACGCCCCTGTGGGTTTGCACCATCCAAAAAGCTAAGATCTTGCTCGAATCCGCACATCCCTTGAAATAGGCTATAAACCTCGGAGCTATTTTTACTATGTTTTCGATAGTCTCTTTCAGTTCCTCCTTCTTCAATTGAATAGGTTCGATTGCATCCTGATTTGATTTAGTGGAGTTATGGTCTCTTCAGATTTCAACATCAATGGTTGAACCGTATAACTCGATACTAATGACACACACTACGTTAGAACATTCGGATTGCTCGTTCATGGCCGACAATGAGGCGATCTATGATATCTGTCGAAGAAAGCTCGATCTAGCAAGGTTTCAGAAAGTTGCCTTACTAATTATTTAATTTTCTTTTTGTGAGGGTAGTTATGTCTTCTATCCCAAAGATCTTTGCAACTTCAATAATTTCAGTCTTAAAAACTTCAAGTTGTGCTGCGCAAAAATTGAAACCCATCCACAAACGTCGATCTCTTCCCTTATCACCCCAAGACTCCCTCCATCAGGCGTGCCAGAATTCTGGCGTGCCCACTTTTCGTCTTGCAAACCCATCCATCCTGGTTAAGTGATCGTAAAGAGCCCAAGAACATCAGAACCTACTCTGCCTGGAAAAATTGAACTGCATGGCTGGGTTTTTTTGAGTTCGAAGCCCTTTTAATGATGGAGTGATGGATAATTGTAGAATTTACTTTTCTGGCGTCCATCTACGAGTCGTTCATTCGGTTTTTAGGGTTTTTAAAATTATTCAAATCCACAATCGTGAAATAAATTCGATTTCAGTTGAACTGAGAAATAAGTAATTGTTTAGACCCACATACACTAATCTGAATCGCTTGATCGCACAAATTGTTTCATCTATTACGGCATCGCTACGATTCGATGGAGCCTTGAATGTCGACCTGACTGAATTCCAGACCAACCTCGTGAGTCTTCCTTTCATTCATTTCACACCAAAAGCATGTCCACGTTGCAGGTACCGTATCCCCGAATTCATTTCCCACTGGTTACCTATGCTCCACTAGTCGCCGCCGATAACGCTCATCATGAACAGAATACTGTAGCCGATATTACGAACGCATGTTTCGAGCCTGGAAGCCAAATGGTAAAATGCGATCCGAGACGAGGCAAATACATGGTGAGTACCTCTTGATTTCAAAAAAACTGGGAACTAGCTGTAGTAAAACTTGTTTCATTTTTTCCATGTGGGTGGAGTCTTTTGAGTGGGCGGGGCAGGGCATGGTGCTTCCAGTGGCACCGATTACTACATCGAATTTTTTATGACGTTTTTCTAGCTATAATTTATGCTATCCGTTGTGGGTAGAGTGTTTCTGGGAAACGTTTCACCTGTGGGAGCCAAAAGGTCCGAGACTTTTCCCAGGCCATCCATTGAAAGTGTTTTAGTTGGATTTGCTTTCTGTTGAAGGTTTGTAAGCTACCCAATACTATCTCTTATTTACTGGTAAGATAGAAAGCCATGTTACATTCCGTAATAATGAGTGAAGGAGCGAATTTCCATAAATAGCAGCTGTCGAGACACGATGGCTCTAATGAGGTCCACAAAGTGTAGTATTGTTCAGGCGGTCTGCTTACTCTACAGAGGCGATGTTGTGCCAAAAGATATTAATTCAGCAATTTCGGCCGTGAAAGCGAAGAGGACAGTCCAATTTGTAGAATGGTAATCAATTTACAGTTTATTTTAATAAAGTCCATAGAGTAGACTAATCGTTTTGAAAATTTAAAATACGATTACTTGGAGAGCGCGCCATTTCTATGATTGTTTGATCGGATCATGAGTGAAGTTTTACTGGAACCGATCAAAACTAATTTTTGTACTTCTCAATGTTACCTAATATGCTTTTATTCCTCCAACCAATTGAGATTTTAATTTTGTATTTGTAGGTTTCATGTTTGGGCTTCCGTATGTACTGTATTTTAGGAGTCCTACCGGTTTCAAAGTAGGAATCAATTATCAGCCATCAACTGTCGTGCCTGGCGGTGATTTGGGTAAACAGAATCGATCGGTATGCATGATCAGGTACTGTACTGAGGATTCAATCAAGTTCATCGGCGAAAATCGAATCGACTCTTAGCTGATGTATTGGTATTTTTATCCTCCCTTAAAAGACCCGTTAAGCTGATTTTTTCAATGTTCACCAGAAGCGGGTTCGGATGTAGCGTGCACGTGACGGTAGGTGGATAGAAATCTGAAGCACGCAAATCCCATTGAATCAATTGCACCACATTTGCATTGTGGGCAGAGTCATGGCGCGCCCACTTCGCTCTTATGATCAATGAACGGCGAGTTTGCGCGATTCTGTTACAGTGTACGACCCATCCTGGCATACAGAGAATGGTGAATCAAGGCGAGACTTTATTAGCTCCCGGAACCCCTTGTTGGCTCCCACCCCATGGGAGACGTACAGTAAT
>UZAF01018676.1:17309-30653 GCA_900617895.1 Haemonchus placei | reverse complement strand
CATACATACATACATACATACATACATACATACATACATACATGTATTATCTTGGTCCAACTATTATTTTCTTTCTCTAGAACTTTCCTTTTTACATCTACTTTCTTCCGGTCTCTCGCACCGATATATCTCCGATTTCCGTGACGTTTTCTAATCAAGCACTGGTACGATGATGTAAAAGAGTTATAACTGCCATCTTCCGCGTCATTCTTCCTTGTTCAACTTTCAACATCGTGGCATCTTTTTTCTTCGTCGCACACGTTTCACAAGAGTGAAGAAATGCTTGTTCTACACAAGTTTCATAGACGCAACGTTTGAATTTCATTGGAACTCTTCTACTGGTGAGGGAAAGCGGAAATGATTGAATGCGTCCCATTGTGCTCGCATCTTTCTCTGAATTTCAACGCTGATGTTCATATCGAAGGAGAACATTTATCCGAGATAGACGAAATGTGTACATTATTGCACATTATGTTTATTTATGGCACCGGGTCCTATCACGGTGTTGGTCACGATTGTAGTCTTTTGAAAATTGATTTTGATTCCAACATTTTGACTTATCTCGNTTATGTTTATTTATGGCACCGGGTCCTATCACGGTGTTGGTCACGATTGTAGTCTTTTGAAAATTGATTTTGATTCCAACATTTTGACTTCTCTCGTATACCTCTTCTAGCGTTGTTTGAAGTTTTTGACTGTCGTGTGCTGTAATAACTAAATCGTCTGCATATCTGAAATGACTCAGTTATTTTCCATTCATTTTGATCCCTTCCTCGCTCCTATCTATACTTCTCAGTTTCCAGTGCAGCTGCGAAAAGAGCAGGTGAAATGGGGTCTCCCCCACGGTCTCCTCGTTGTATTTTGGTGGGCCTCGTGTGGCCGCATATTTTAATATTCTTTTTGGCACATTTGTAGATGTTCGAGAGAAGGCGGATGATTTTCGGGCGGACTCCGTTACAGAATAGCGATTTCCATAGAGATTGAAGTTCCGCAGAATCAAATGCTTTGAAATAGTTTATGCTCATACGTCTCGTCTTCACTCAAGTGCGAGCACCAGCAACAAACTAATCGTTTCTGTCTTTCGCGATCGCTATCCACGGTAGACTCAAAATTCGACGAAGATGACGGTGTGAGGAGTCGTTCAGCTGCTCTCGCAGCTGTTTCGAGTGATCGACAAGCAGATCCCCCATCTCGCAGCAGGCCAATCCTTAGGTCGCGAAGATCCTACGAGAGCTCGCTCGACTGTCCGTCTTGTCCACTGCCATCATCTCTTTTCATTATATGACCGGCCCACCGGAATTTTGCGCTCTTCATGTATTCCACCGGGTCGCGGAATCGGAACATCCCGAACATTCTGCCCATATCGGAGCTGCGGAGTCCGGCTCGATATTGATTGAGCCGATTGAACCTTAAAAGACATCACTCGAGCGCTCTGTGACTTGGGCTCAAAGCCCTTGACGTGATGTACTGGTTATCCAAGTCTCCGACCCGAAACAGAGTGCAGGAAGAACGGTGGAATCGAACAGGTTAGCGCGAAGTTCCAGGTCGACCAAATGGTTAGCAACCTCTTTCAGAGGTCCTAAGGCGGCCCACACTGCTTTCTTCCGTATCAACAGTTCTTCCCTCATGTCGATGTTCATACTCACGGAACGTCCCATGTACCATAGGACGAGGTTTCCTTGATAGATGTACCATCGATCTTAATTTGACCTTCGTCGGGCCAAGCATTCTTCATGAATTGTGCCCCTGTTGGGTTGATCTGCAGCCATGCCTCCTTTCCTGCTTTATCAAGCTCAGCAAGCATAGCCTCAGCTTCCGCAATGCCGCTTGAAAAGAGAACGATGTCGTCCGCAAAGCGGAGTTTTGAGGGGAAGCGTTCATCCACAGGAATGCCCTTTCGCTCCCAGTCTAGCGACTTCATAACCCACTGCAACGCTGCTGTGAACAGCTTCGGCGAAATAGTGTCGCCTTGTCTCACGCCCTTTCCTATGGAAATGAGGAGAGGTCGTTGGAACAGCTTCACCGTCACGCTGCAGTGACTACTGCAGTCAGCTAATGCTCTTATGTAGGGAGGGTCCACTCCTCGATCGACCACTGCTGACAGGACCGCATTCGTTTTCGACGCTGTCAAAAGCCTTTTCATAGTCAACAAGTGTAAGGACAAGAGGCATTCGGAATTCTGGGCACACTTCGATGACTATTGCGACCGCTTAGATGTGGTCTAAGTAGCTGAATCCCTTCCGGAATCCGGCCTCCTCCACAGATTGAGCTTCATTTAACGTTCGCGATGTGCGGGTCAGAATGAACTTCCTGAACAGCTTGTAAAGAACACTTAACAAGCTTATCGGGCGGTAATCGCGAAAATCATCCAGGTTCCCTTCTTGTGAAGGATGACCATTCGCGAGTTCCTCCATTGATTGGGAATCTTCTCCTTCTGGAGGTAGGATGTCATGTGTGTTGCGAGAAGCGCATGAAGTTTGTAGCCACATGCACGGAGTATTCGGCTAGGATCTTGTCGGGGCCTGAAGTCGTTACCCTTTTCATGCTCGCAATCGCAACTCTCACCTCCGAAGGAAGGATCCGAAGTGCTGTTCCGTCAGTGGGGTTTTTTAGTTTTCGCACGTGTGTCGTGGATCGGTACAGGTTGGTATAAGACCTCCGTGAAACTTACTCCGTCTTAAGGCTCGATGTTGTAATTGCTCCGTCCTCCTTCTTCAAGTAGGAAAGTGGAATACTGTGGTTTTGGAGATCTTGATGGCATTTTCTCAGACTGATTCTGTTCAAGGCTGCCTTCAGTAGTCTCCTCTCCCTGTATAGCTGAAGGTCTCGCCGCACTGCCCGCTTGCAGCTGGTATTCGCTTGCAGCCTTTCAAGTTGTGCGACATAATGGTCAAGCCTCAAGTTCCTTCTTGTCCTGGGAAGATCCATCGTCGCATCTGTAATGCGAGCTGAGGTATCCACTCGAGGAAGCGTGGCCTATTCAGCACAAGTGAGGAGATCCCAAACCAGCGCGTCGTAGTCTTCGGTCAGGTCATCCAAGACATGCCAGTCATATCGGGACAAGACGTCATTCAGAACATCTTCGTAGCATACAACATGCTTCGAGCTCTTTGCGCGATGTTGAGAGATCTTTTCCAGCTTGTGACTGAATCTGATTCTAGCGCGAAGGAGTCGACGATCAGAACCATCGCAGAAAGATGGTCGCACACCAACATCTAATAAGCACCACTTTCTGTTTGTTTATATGTGGTCCAGTTCAGCATCAGTTGTACCATTTGGAGACTCCCATGTCTGGCGACGATGTTCCTTCTTCTGGAAAGAAGAATCTCCATGGAAGAGTCGAGCCGCTGACAGGAGTTTAGTAGACGGTTTACGTTCTCGTCCTCGTCTCCCATTCCGAACTTGCCAATCCTAAACTCCTCCTCTTGTGCTTCGCTCAGCCTAGCGTTGAAATTTTCAACAACCAGTTTGTAGAAGGAGTTCTCGTAAACTGTGGATGTTCCCTCAGTTGGTCGTAAAATGCATCGAGCTCCACTCCGTCAGCCGTAGAGCTCTGAGAGTAGCAGTTGACGATAGAGATGGTCTTCAGGTGCATATGTCGTAGGCGTAGGATGGCATAGCGAGGAGAAAAGATCTGTGAGAATCGACGAGATGGACGACAGATGAGTGCTCGATGAAACCAACGCCGCCGACGTTTCGCGATGGAAGCTTCTCACCTCGAATGAAATAGTCGATGAACGCAATGTATAGAGGGATGTTAAATCGGGTGCTTTTCCCTATGAGCTGACGTATGACATGAATGTGGTCTACGGTGGAGTAGTTTCTACGAAAGCTGGCTTGTTCGACAGGTTGATTACTCTCTAACGAGGATCTCATTCGCCGTCCAGTAACTAAAATAAATAGCGTGTATATCGTCGGAAGTAGAGCGATAGGGCGAAAATTTCGAATGTCAAGAAGATCTCCTTTCTTGAGCAGAAGCGATGTTGATGATTCCGATAAACTAGCAGGTGACTCCTCTTCCACAAGAAAGTCATTGAAGAGTTCCACTAATGGTTTTTCAAGAGTGTGGTATGCTGCCATCAACTTTTCGACGGTTACGTGGTCAGGTCCTGGTTTTCCCCCTAACCTCATCGATTTGAGAGCATGTTCGACTTCCTTAGGCCAAATTGGTGGCATCTTCTTGGAACTCTCCATTACTGGAAGAGGGAGGCGGCTTTTGTGGAGAGAAACAATTCACTCAGAATTTTCCAACGAGAGATGCGACAGTAGGCGGCGCTCCCGCGATGGACCCATCATTTCTTTTTAGTCGTGTTAGTGGTTTTGCCAATTAGTTTCTCTTGTGATACTCGGCGAAGGCTGGAACATTGAGAGACAGCTTCTTGTAGACGCACAGGATGTTTCTGTTTCAGAACAGTTTTCAACGAAAGACGGAACACTGTTGATAATGGAGAATTCTACTGTACTTCTCTCCTGATGTGATAGGAGGTGTCGTTTCTCGAACAGCTTTCTTGTGTTTTTGGAACCTCCGATGTGGCATCATCAGCGGCCATGTCTATCATCTCCTTCAATTCCTCATATTTGCTAAAAATCTCGTGGAATCAAGCTATATAAACGAAACGCGTTGCGGAGAGAACCGTTGCATTGAAGTTTGTTGTAGTCTCAGCTTCCCTAGAATGATGATGTTCGTTGTCTATACGAATCTTAGCCGTATCAAGTCGACGATCACTGACGAATTTTAACCGGCCCATGATATTAACGGCTAGGAATATAGTTTGGTCAGTTGATAGAACAAAATCAACAGCATTCCTCGTCTGCATATTGGGTTATACCCGCGACCATTTTCTGGACTTCCTGTTTTTGAAATTGTTATTCATAGCGTGAAGATACCGTATATTCATTTTCAGAACAGAATTCGCAAGTACATCCGCTCTTCGTTGCGTGTTTCTAGGCCATATCGTCCAAGGGACATCTCAGTTTCCATTCCGCTTCCAATCTTTGCATCGGAATCCCCTAGTGCAACTTCGATCAGGTTTCGTTTATCGACAATACAGCCTTGATTGTGAAAGCGTGCACTAAGGGCTTCAGAAATCTGTTCAAGAAATTCTTGATACTCAATATCCGGACAGGTAATATCTGGTAAATATCCTTGAACAACTCGGAGATCTATCACGTTCGTACTAACGCCGACATAGCAGAACATTTCCGAGATGACTTGGGGGGAACAAATTTTTGACCACTTTGCGTTGATTAAGAATCCTTTAGAATTCGAAAAGTGAACCGCGTGATTAGGTCGTATAAGGTTCGGGGATGTGCTTTCTCTTCTTCGTGTGCCAGAAAGTTCAATAATATCGGAAGGTACCTCTTTGGCGGCATCTGTTAATCTTGCCTCTGTTTGGAGAGCCCGGCAAAATTGAGAGTCCCAATCTGGAGAGGAAGCATGATGGACATGGTACCAGCACCAGGTTGTACGCCTGTCAGATGGTCAGTAGTGGACCTAGTGATTTGACCCCTCATTAACGATCTTCTTAGAGTCAGTGGGTCTGCAAGGCCATGTTTTTTTTGAGCCACATGAGTGCATTCAACTCAAAGGCTCACTGTACTGTAGTTATGTTAGACCTTATCAAACAAACTATACTTAAAATAAGCTGAAATTCATAGTGTAAAGAAACGTAATAAAATGCTCGAGTGAAAAAAAGTTTATTAGGTATGATGCACGTTCCCTGGTCGTATATATTTTGTTGCAAAGCTGAAAGAAATGGAAAGGTTCTAGCCAGTTGTAGGAATGGAAGAATTATTCCCTTCCCGAAACTTACCCTAGAAGCCGACCTGGATTTCATAGGTGTTAGGTGTCCTCAGTCGCGCACAGCGCTTGCAAACGCGGAAACAGCATCGTTAGCGAGCAATGTGTGTTTCTCTGTGTTAATTCGGCCGGTGCTGAGCGTCAGTGCCTCCTAGTTTCCATCAAATGAGAAGCTGGGCGATAGCAGTTCCGAACTGGCAAAAATTCAAATTGCACTCGATTAAAGTAGTACAAGTAGGCTGCATATACATAGTCGAACAATATTTCTCATAGCGTGGTCGTTTCGTTCTGCCAGTTGCGTACCAGAATGTGTCAACAGGCGTGATCTCGAATGTACTCAGCAATAGAGAAGGCGATGGGCCAATAGAGATCGACGGTGAGAGGTCAATTAGCTCAAGGTTCGACTAGGTCATTTATCCATCTATTATCATTATATCATATCACAGAAACCTTTAAATAGACGCTAAAGTACTCGTTTTCAAGGAGCTGTTCCTAAAAAACTAGCAAATTCTCGAAGAATTTATAGTTGAATTCACTGCTTTCAGCTAAGATTTTTTGAATTCTGTTATTAAGGGTATCAAAATGAACACGATTCCATGCTCTCCTCATATATAACGCCTAACATGCCTTTCGAGAACCCAGGATGAAGTTTTCTTCTAAAGTGGAGAGTTCACAACGGTGTTATGTCTCAGGAGAATGAAGAGTTCACAACGTCGTTCATTGCCTGAGGAAACACCTCAGGTAATGAACGCTAATTTCCTGACCTCCATGAAAAAAATGGTGCTGCGAAATTGAAGAAAATCAAAATCTCATGACATAAGTGTTTTCCCACGAACAACCCTATCATATGGCCTTCACACAAAACAAGTGGCTGATAGAAGTAACAAACGTCTGGAAAGCTGGTGGTTCAGATCATTGCTTTCAGTTGAAAGTGTTCGAAATGTGCCGTGAAGGATATCAATATGATCGGCATTCGATGCTCTCCTCGATTATAGCGCGACTCATTTGAGAGAATGAGGACAGAGTTTTCAATTGAACTGGAGGGTTGATGATGCTGTCATATCCGCGAGTAATACACTACGAAAATTGAGCCTGACTCAGACTCAATTCTGATTTTTCCTGGAAGGAGAGGCAAGAAATGAGAGAAAATCAAAAAATTATTGTATATATGGATTCTTCTCAAGCAGAGCCCTGATGATCTCACTTTGGCTCGATTGGGGTACATCAGCTAAAGTTGTGGCGCAGCGACGGCTCGCGATGGATTGATCTGTCGTAAACGGATCGATCCGTAGCAAACCGTCGGGTGACTACTAATTAGTAGCAGTGTTGTACAGTTGCTGCAATACCAGTGTTCGCTCTATATCAAGTAATGGCATTGTAATATGCAAAAGATCTCATTCACATAACATTGAGCTGGTCACACGAGACATTTATTGCTCTAATGCATCAAAGGTATGAACGATTGCATATTGTAACAAGCTATGACAAACGACAGTATAAGAAGTTAGATTGGATACTAACAGCAGCAAACGAAAAGCGGGCATTCAATTCTTGGCTGAATGATCAATCATAGTATGAGAGTAGGTGGTTGGTTGAAAAACCATCTCCAGCTGGTCGATCTCAACCTTACGGCCACCATATCGGTTCTTTGAAATCTGAAGGATCAGTTTCAGTATAAAATCTCCAAGAAAAACATCTTGTCTGAATCAACTTGTCCACTTTATCTGATTATCGGCCTTATCCAGATTACCATTTTAGCATTATTACTAATTTCTTCATAAACTTTCAGAATAGTCCTTGTACAGGGCAGGGCTTTCTCTCCCAACCTGCTTGTCCAGGTAGCCTGACGCTGGTGGGTCACCATGTTTTGCACACCTGCAGTGCATATTTTTGGCTCAGCAGGATTCGAGCTTGTGGCTTTTTTGAACTCCAGCCCTGCCGAAGCAAAAATCATGCCTCGCGAAAATTGCATAAAATGATGTTGATGCCAACGTCAGGCAGCCATCAGCCGGTCCACGTTGATGGGCCGGCTAAGGGAGGAGCTTTCTCAGGTCCATTTTGAAAATCTATTGAGAAGATGGTGATAAGGCTATGATGCACTCGGAGGTGGTTGTGCAGCAATACCAAAACCCATTTTCGGATTGACGCTTCTAACGAACACTCTAGTCATTTTCTTTGATATATTCGAATGAACTCATTTATTCGACTCCTTTTTTGAATGTTTCAAAATATGACATGACTATCTTAGGCGATTTAACACCACTCACATAAAGAAATTTCCTGATCTTGCCTCGATCGCGGTCATCACGTCTCCTTTGAATGGTCAGCACATTATCGGCTTCCTGTGTCACACTACAGGAGCCACCGAGATGAAGTATATCGAGGTCGCCGTCTCCCTTAACTCTGACGCATAGTTTCTCAACATCACTATATACATTGTACTAAAGCTCAAATTTTTTTGTACGACTGCAGAAAGAACACCGCAATGCAGGTGCCTCACATCAGTCTTAACTGGATGAACCACCATAGTGACGTGAGCTCCATACTGCGTCGCTAAATTCCGCATGTGCCCAACGAAACGATCCTATAATTACCAATAGCACACTTTGAAAAAACATCTCTGTCGATTATAGTGAACTTTACCGCTATAACTGTTAGATCCCTCTGTTGTTCCCCATTAGTTTGAAATTGCTGCTTATCGGTGACTTGTTTGTGTTTTTTTTGCCGGTCTGTTATTTTCTTCGATTTCTGATAATAAATCATAAACTTAACTTTCTATGTTAAGAGAGTTATTAATACCAGGAGCATACGTAGAAACTTGAAAATAATCGGTATAAAACATCAAATCAGTGAGTAAAGTCGGCTTGTTTGAATAAGTTTTGATATTTGTGACTCATTTTAGAGACATCAATACTGCTATCTCCCCATATTCGCTGCTTTTTTTCTTTTTCAAGCATGATTCATTCTCACTTCTTTCCAGTTTCCAAGTCACGTTTTCATTTTATTTATTTGCTGTTTAGTTTACTCTGGTGATTACTTCATCACCAACGGGGAAGTTGTCACAGAAAAAACATCACAGCAAATGGGTTCATCTTTGGAAAAAAACCAAACTGCAGTCGAGCAACGTTGAACTAAATGGGGTATCTCCATTTTCAACAATAGTCCGTCCCAGTTTGAGGGAAAGCCGGCGAAAAGCTTTGCAGCTCTTGCATTTTAACGTTTTATACTGCAAAGCAACTTCATAAATAAATGATCCATCGTATGTAATATTTCCTATGTATGTTTATCGAGACTTGCTCTGCAATAGTGGAGAATGACAAGGTTGTGGAAAGTAAGCATAAAAAACAAATTGAAAGTACATAGAGTCCTGACCCGCTACTCCAAGATGAAATTAAAAAGAGAGAGAGATTTCATAATAATCAACGTATTATTGAGACTTAGACACTTGAGATGCGGTTTTGTAACTAGTTTGATTAATGGAGCTGCAAAGCTCTACACAACTGAATGGGATGAGAACTAATGTTCCTAAACATGGTACCAGTTTCAACACTAAAAACGGTACTCAGTGCTTGATGTGAAAAGGGTATGGGTTACAAAACGATGAAGCGCTAAAGAAAAGAAGAATGAAGGAGCATTGTTGGCATCTTCTCTCCCCTACAGCCATTTACACAAGAGAAATAATGGTATTAATTCTATGTTCGAACGAATGACGTTCCAACAATCTTTCAAAGCTATCCTGCACGCAACTTTAAGTGGTGGGGAAAAAACAGAAGGAAATCATGGAAGCTTCAAGCTTTCAACGGCTATCTATGGACTTAAGAGTGTTCTACATGCTAACGGGTAGTTTTGGGAAGGAACACCGAGTAGAAAAAAAGGTATCAAACCTAGCCAGTGTTATAAGCAGCTGCGAAGCAGCTGTTAATAACGTTAGATGGAAGAAATGTTTGTGTTCAACACCATGTAGTTTTTCTCTGAAGGTGATAGTGAGAAGACCTAGTTTCCAACTTCTCTCTTGCTTTAACCTCGGCATAGTTGTTTATGATTGAAAAACTTTGGTGCCGTACGAGGTTGTTTGGTGGAACAGTTTATTTAATTAACGGCCTAACGTTTCGACACAATCGTCTTCTTCAGAGGCCTAAATGCAACTTGAAATGAACAATATCCAAGAAGCGCGTTATCTCTCCTGGTAAATATGACGACAAATTCAAAACCCATGACTCGATGAATGACTCACCAGGATTCCTCCGCTTGAGCGGAGAAAATCCGCTGTCGCCACAGGCGACTGTCAGTAGCAAATGAGACTTTCTTGCAGTCTTCCTTACACTTGTGATAAGGGAGATCATGTCATAGTGCTACTGAGTCATAAGTCGCAGTGCGATATGTATGGCAAAAGATCGTTGGTTATAGACGGGCACTCATCTCTACCGTTCATTTTAGGACATATGTTACAGCCTCTTGTTATGCACTGCTTATCGTAGAGCCTGTTTCGAACTAATAGCTGCTTGATGTTCTTATTAGGAGTACGAAAGGACAGGCGATTGCGCACTGGTGGGCGTAATCTACCAGATAGAATGCCGGACATGTGGGTCAACATACATTGGAGAAACGGGAAGACAACTAGCTATACGTATTAAAGAGCACTTAGCTAGTATGAGGCGAGACAGCCTGATGATGGCGCTTGGTAGGCACAGAATTGAGGAGCACAACGGCAACAGTTTCGAAGTAAAGTGCACGATATTAGCGCAGGAGTCGGAGATTTGAGCTAGGAAGGCATTGTAGGCGTTTTGGGTTTTCCAAAGGAACGGTAGAGATGAATGCCCGTCTATAACCAACGATCTTTTGCCATGCATACCGCACTGCGGCTTATGACTCAGTAGCACTATAACGTGATCTTCCCTATCACAAGTATAAGGGAGACAGCAACAAAGTCTCATTTGCTACTGACAACCTCCCAACAACCTCGTACGGCACAAAAGTATTTCAATCATAAACAACTATGTCGAAGTTGAAGCAGAAGAGAAGTTGGGAACTAAGTTTTTTCTACTATCACCTTCAAGGAAAGTCTACAGGTGTTGAGCACAAATGTTTCTTACATTTCCTAACAACCTCGTACGGCACAAAAGTATTCCAATAATGATAAACCTAATTTCTGATTCGTTTATTCCAGTACACTCTTCAATGAGAAAATAGCCTAGTCCTCAGAAAAAGAAAGAAGTTTTAGTCTGGAAGTAACACGCTGTAGTGGAGCAGCGCTGGATAGCTTTGCGAAGAAATACCGCATCGCCCAGCTGACGAGGGGTTATGCTCTTTTTCGTGTTACCAGTCGGGCCGCCCGGCTAACGCCGGGCTTCCCTCCTTCTCATGGGTTCGCCCGGCTACGCCGGGCGCTCCTCCTTCCTGTGAGAAATTTGCTATGCGTAAATAACACTTCGGATTCTCCTTTTTCTTTGAAAGCTCTACACCCTCAGTATTAGCTCCGAATCAAGAGCGATTTTTTCTGTAAGCCATCTTCGCTGTGTCCGAATAGAACATCGCATAACATTACAAATGCGATTATTCAGAGGAAAAAGTATTCAGATACTCCATCGCGGCTGAGTCTACTATGTTAGCTACCATCAATGTTCCCAGCCGACTTCTTACGTCCTCGAGTTTCAACGGTCTGGGTCCGAATCAATAGTATTTATTCACGCCCAGCCCTTTAAGGCGGAGTTTAGCCTTGCAACCTTCCATCGATGTTCCTATCCTGCCTCCTGTATTCTTTCAAGATTGGTCGCTCTAGGTCCATTTTGACATTTCTCTGCAAGCCCCGCCCCTGAAGGAGTTATGAATTTCTGGCCAAACTGTGGGNTAAGTTTACGCTCAAACATTTATTTCGCACAAACCCCGCCCCCTGTGGGCGGAATCCGGCCCCGCCACCCAACATAAGTGTTCCCATGCTGCAGTCTGTAGTCCTACCAAGTTTGAGCGCTTTAGGTCCACTGGGACAGAGGTTATAAGTTTACGCTCAAACATTTATTTCGCACAAACCCCGCCCCCTGTGGGCGGAATCCGGCCCCGCCACCCAACATAAGTGTTCTTAACCTGCCCCCTGTACTCCTACCAAATTTGGACTCCCTAGGTCTACTGGAACCCGAGTTATGAATTTCCGGTCAAACACACACACACACACACAGACAAACCAACAGACACACTTAGCGCGTTATATATAGTAGGATAATTGGTCCGCCACCTCAACCCTTTCATATTTGGAGCTCTAACTTCCCAGTAAAGCACGCACACACTACGACACGAGCTATCCTCCTGCCTTATGCGGAGCCCTGCTCAAGCCCTGTGTGATCAGTTAACTAATTCATTTCTCAGTTGCTCAGTTTGACTTCGTATTTGTACCCAAATTGCGCTCACTCAACACACGTTTTGTTTTCCTTCACGGCGGAGTCCAATCTTTTCGCCTGTTCCTATACTGCCGCCCGTACTCCTACTTGATTCTAACGGTCTAGGATCACGAGTGCAGTATTTGTGAATTCAGGTCGAACATTTATTTAACTCACGCTCCGCCCCCTGTGACCGAAGTTTAATTCTGTAACCTACGACCAGTGTTCGCATCATGTGCCCAGTACTTTTACGAAATTTGGGCGCTCTAGGTCTACTGGAACACAAGTTACGAGTTTGATTTGATTTGATTTGATTTGATTTATTACACGAAGACGTTCGTGTGAAGCCATAGCAATAAAACATGAACCAGAGCACCAAACAACTAAGGCTACATTTCATAGTTGTGGATTAACAATGGAAGAGTGGAAAATAAAATTAAATTGAATGTAACGTCACGCACCCTTATAAGGCTGAGGAATATCACCGGCAAACCTAAAGTGAGTTAGCCACATTGTGAAAATGCAGTGCAAAGTGACATAAGTTGTGAACCATGATTTCATTAGAAGTGTTGAGTCGCAAGTTTTTTCAACTGAGCAATGGTTTTAGGCACATCACCCCGTTTCACGATTTAGGCACATCACCCCGTTTCGCGATTTCGTTGAATTCTAAGCCAGCACGGTGACAGAAAAAGCGAGATCGATGTAGAGTCTTTGGTCTGGGGATATATACCTTAAGGTTGCCTCCCCGAGTACGAGAGTCTCCTGCAGAGAATAGCTTAGACTTATCAATAGAAACTTTTCCGTTAAGAATTTTGTAGAGCATAAGTACATAATTCAGCTTCCTTTTTTGCTCAAGTGACTGTGAACCCAGCATTTTATTTCTAACAGCACTGTGAGGTACAGTCAAATAATTACCCATGAACTCTAATTAATAGCTTCCTAGTGAAGTCATTTTGTACTTTTTCAATAGTCTTAATAAGGTTTTTCTTATGTGAACTATAAATAACAGTTCCATATTCAAGGATAGGGCGGATATAAGTTTTAAATGCACGAAGAAGTATTTGAACATCCTTGTTTCTGAACGCTTTATAAAAATTGAAGATCTTATTAGTAGCCTTGCTGACAATCTTGTTTATATGGCCATCAAAACTTAGGTTGTGGTTAATAACAAAA
>UZAF01018676.1:0-17302 GCA_900617895.1 Haemonchus placei | reverse complement strand
GCCATCAAAACTTAGGTTGTGGTTAATAACAAAACCAAGATCCGTTGTCTCCTTAACAGTTTCCAAATCATTGCCCTCCATATAGTAAGCATAAGGTTTCGGCTGGGAACGGGATAGAATTAGAACTTTGGTCTTTTCCTGCGAAAGTGGGAGCCCCCACTCTTTAGACCATGTGAAAACTGCGTCAATAGCAGTTTGAAGACCTGCAGTATCATTGGCTGAATCAATCACTTTGTAGATTTTTAAATCATCAGCAAAAATCTTACCATGGACCCCAACAATGGTAATAAGCGAACTTAGCTCATACAAATATGTTGAATAGTAGAGGAGATAAAACTCCCCCCTGTGGCACTCCACTCGTGATCTTTTGAGCCGAGGAAAAGCGAACTTGGAATGTTCTATTCGTGATGAATTCACGTAACCACTCAAGAAGAGTACCACGAATTCCAACACTTTCCAGCTTGAGCAGCAGTTTCCCGTGCGGTACTTTGTCGAATGCCTTCATAAAGTCAAAGTAAATAATATGGACTTCTTTCTTCCTATCCATGCCTAATGTCCAATCATTGAGCGCCTCAAGTAATTGAGTTACCGTAGACTTGCATTTAACAAAGCCATGCTGATTAGGACTGATTACATGATATTAATCGAAGTGATCCAAAATTTTTATTTTTTCATTTTAATTTTTCAAGAGTTATAGCTATTTATAAGAATTATGGTAACCACATACACTTACTGCAAATCAACAGACACACTTAGCACCTTAAATATATTAGTATTGTTTGCAACAGAGGTACAAATATCACAATAGAAACTTTAAATGAATGCAAGATGAAAAATCCCGTGAATCAATTGAGCAGTGGAGAATATTCAGTTGAATGAAGTTATAGGGAATATGGATCGCTTCGTGTTCGGCAACTACGATAGAGTACTTCCGAATGTGTTTTTATGGTTAATATGGATACTGGCACGGCGGATGAGCCCAAAAGCTTTCTATCAAGGGATGTGAGCTGGCTGTGATATAACAAGGCGTCACTCACTCTACTTCCTGCAGTTTGAGAAGACATAATCTTTATACCCATAAATAGGTAAATGGTGGTGTTCAAAACAGATAAATGACAATGTGTTATTGAGTGGTTCACTGTGAAAACTCCATTCTCCGCTTATCGAATCTAATCTGAAATGTGCAGTGGAAGCAGCACATTATAAAGCAGTCAAAACCGTCCTCGAAGGAATTCAAAGGGGCACGGCTACGAGGGAACCACAATTTGCATCAAATCGAGCAATAAATGCCCTTAAAAGCATTCACTCTAGAAAACCGGTCCAGCAGGCATGTAACAACGCAGTGAAGATCATTTTGCAGTGTGCAAAAGCACTAGGTGAGACAAGAATTGGCTTGATACCGGGCAAGTCAGCGTGGCGCTGGAATAATGAAGCTCAAAAAAATGTGACTTAATAGTCAAGAAAGAAAAATTTGACTATCGGCCGGCTAAAGCCCGGAACTGGACTACTCGAGACATCGGGGTGGTGAATAGCGAAAAGGCCACCCTGGCGTGAATCGAGCTTAGGTCAGGCGAAGGTTGCAAGCAAGTTTCAGCTTCAATCGACTCGTAAACAAAAAGTTTTAAACAATTACAGCTCACAAGAGTAGAGACGAGAGTAGGTTTTGCCGCAGTATAGGCAGAGAATTAGGTTCGCCGAGGCATGCAAGGGCCTGCATGAGCACGAAGCGAGACGGTTCACTCGATTTCTTAACCCTGTGTCCACCGAAGGGAGGGTCCAGATGCATGGAGAGGGAGAACTTTCGTCCCAGTCCTAGGGAGAAGTGGAACTCGACGGAATTTCTATCAAATTGGCCGCGCATAATATGAGACTGTACGAGCCGTTAGTCAACTCAAGATTTAGGGAGCTGGTCCAGATTCTCGCAAGAGCAGCTCCACCTGGATGGTTCTTCAAAATCTGGAAGACTAGCTCATGGCATCCTTCCTTTCAGCTCTTGTTTTTCAGCTCGATGCAGGTCTCAGCACTGTCTCTCCTTTCTGTTCTACCAGGCTCTTTTTGAAGCAAGATTTTCAACCTGCTGAAAGGGGTCTGTGCTGCGCAGACAAATTTTCATCGAGTAGCGCTTGATTCGCGATTTTGTGGGCAATTCTTCTTACGAGCAGGTACCGGAACTCAGTCTCCTTTCTTTTTCATCACTACTATTACTTTCTAACCCTCGCTTCAAAACAGGTGTTTTTTATTATCTTTGTTGCATTTTTTATCAGCCGTGATTATGATTCTGAAATCACTCACTCTCCTTTCTATTAGTCCTATTTTTTCTTTGGTCCCCTGTGTGCTAGTAGGTTTCTTCACTTTTTTTTCAGTTTCTTCAATCTGTTTTCACAATAACGGTCATGAGAATGGTCACACTCACTGTAGAATCGACGAGTGGCCTTCAAAAGACTAACCGATATCATTAAGCACTGAAGCCGAGCTGATCACCCACAGTGGCAGTTAGTCGAGTTCAATTTGCTCTCAGTCTGGTCTGAACCGTAAGTAGGTGGGTCAATAACTTGGCCAGGTATCAATCTTGTGGTCATTGTTGATTTTCTTCTCCCTATATTTCCTTATTTTGTTTATACGCTTTCACCGTTGATGATTCTCCTTGACTTTTCTGCATTTTGGTCTATTCGTTTTGCAATTTTGATCACAATTACGTTGGCAGTCTGTTGCGTTGTTGCTCAACGTTTTTGAAGTTGACCTCCTCAGTGTGGCTCCAATCCCCTTTCAGGTTACCTTAAAGCACATACAGAGCTTTAGCGTTCAGCTGCTTTTCAAATCTTGTCAAGTGTACCTACCGAACTGCAAATGAACGAATCAAATTCTGCCAGCAAGCTTTCACACCAGTTCGGAGGCTTACCTACTCAGGAGCAAAAATACCTCAAAAGAATTTATTAATTAAATTATCATTGTTACAATCAAATCTATCCATTTTTTATTGTAATTTAACTAATCTGTACGAGTTTATTATGCAGCAATGAAGAGCATTTATTGCTGAATCTGATGTAAATTCTTGCGTGACTTGTGCTGGGGTTCTACAGGGGTTTTTTTTCCTCTAAATCCCTTCGGGGAATGTCTTTTTGAAAACGGTTGGTTTGGAACAGACGAGCTTCGTTGCAAGATGGTGAGTGCTGGTCTCGGGTCCTCTTTGACAGCCTTGAGAATGCCGAGTCTTTCACAGCGTGGTGCTTCCAACTGGTGTATGACTTCGAAGGCCGTGTCTCCTCCTTCGTATCGAAAGAGCTAGCGCATGTCACTCAATGCGTTTTCAGTGAAAGGGAAGGTAGCCATCGCTCCAGTGATGGCCGTCATCCATAGAAGGAATGGCTCGGAGGTGCTTGTGTCGAATTGACATCTCATGATTGAACGTAGGGGAGGCAACTGGGCAAAACTAAATACCTATTGTGGGAATGCCTCAAAACCAATCTGCAACTGCCATCTGGCAGATCATGGGTATCGATCGTGAATCGATGGAATCGAAACTTTCAAGAAGCGGTCTGAGACTTTCTTACCGAACCAATAGTGTTAACCTAGGAGAAGGTCTCAAAAACCAATGCATTATTACCTATACGTTATCGAAGAAGGTTTACGGAGGGTTATCTTGAAAAAAACGATAGCTGTTCAACTACACTTGATTTTTTGCATTCTGACATAATTTTATTTCTTAACATTAAAAACCAAATGATTACAAAATACTATGATATGGTCATCAGCTACTGGAGCGGCTAAGACGATGACTATATTCTTTGAGAAATAGCACTTATACATATAAGCCTAAGACGGCTTTCAATTAGATATATAATTATGATGCTTCGTTATAAATTTCATAGACAAGAGATACACGAATTATTCCACTAGAGAATGTATATGCAGAGCTGGATCATGTAATGAATACATTTATCAAAATCATGGCCGTGTCAACACGGGTGATTCGAATCTTATAACAGATGAAACCCGAAAAGAACCACAAAAAATGAATGCGGGGTAGAACCAGGTGTACCCAGAAAAGGTATTAAACGTATGTTTTTATAGACATACATATGATTCGTGAAGGAAGTGAGTCTTCGGAAACATGTCTCAATCGAATGAATCGAAATGGTTCCTATCAGTGTTTAGATAAATTTCAAAACAAAAAATCAAAAGGTTTGCTCAAGAAACACTCTAGCATTACGACTTCATAAAATTTTTTCACTTCATCACTTCGAAGAAATATCAAAAAGTTATACCCTTATCTCTAGAAAAAGCTAGAAACAATCAAGGTGTCACATGAGAGAATATCATCCATCGATACCGATGAAAGATATGGGAATAACGTAAGACAATTTCGAAATTTCCAAAACCATGAAAAAAAATTAAACCTATAATTATATCGAGCGTGCAACAAAATGGAGCCCATTGCTAAACATAGAATGATGAGTAATTGTAACAGTACTGCTGCAGACAATAACACGGATTTGCCTGAATACACGTATTACCCTAGCTTCATGAAAATCGAGTAAACCTCATGTTCACTAGCCTCTAATAATAGCCCAAAACACACTTCTATTGAATTACATAACATTTCCAGTTGCATCGAGGAGCATTTCATTATTTACCACATTTTATACAAAAACGTGGAGGAAATATAAAAACATGGTGGTCTATTGGTAATACTGTCTAATATGAGTCACGAGCTCCTGAACATGAATGGTAACAACTTTGAAATATACATTGCCGATCTTCAGGACATTTCTATTGATTTAAAACATGGAGCTGCCATGAGCAATGTGAGTACACTCACACAGATCTGCTTAAAATGCTACTGGAAGTAATATAGTCACTTATGAAATTCATGTCTTCATACAGACAAAATAGATTCATCACGACAAAATAGAATCGTGATTTGTGCCCAACAAAGCCCAAGACTTTCTTTTATATCGAGCAAGTCGTCGTCTTCAAGAAAGTGCAAAACCTTGAAGACGACTATTCACTCGGATCTCGACCGATTCGTAAGTTCAGATGATTAGTGAAGAAAAATACCAGTCTCCTGATTTTGAACCCTTGCAAATCGCGAAACACTTCATGTCTTCTGATTTCAATGTGTTTTATACCACTGAGTTCAGCCTTGTTGTAATTTGTTGTGATCTAACCTAGCTGAGTATCCACAGGACAACACATGACTCTTTTCAATACGGTAATTTCGATGTTAAACATTTTGAAATAATTCTGAAACAATTAGACTTTGCTCCATTCTCGGATATACTATCCCTCCCACACCCCCTCCCCCTCCCTCTCCTGCCCCTCCTCCTCCCTCCGTCCCCAGTCCACACCACTGGCTTCAAAGCGGCAAAGCGGCATGTTGGCCAAGCGGGAGAAGTCACGACTGACAGTGGAGTTAAACCCCTGAATCATTAAGCCAGCAACCCGAGGATCGGTGTATCAGCCACAATATGTAGATGAAAGCCACGAGCTCGAAGTGCTCTGAAGCAAATGGCGGCCTGATAGGTTTTGTAGACAAGAGACTGTCCACGAGTTTGCCCGTACGACTGTCGTATCATTGCCTCAAAGGCCTACCGAATCACCTTGAATGTTAGCAAAAATCTTCGTCATCTGCGCTCCGACTCATTGTCCTTCAAGGGACGAAAACCAAAACAGGCATTATGCAAACCTGTGACGGCTACCCATTCGCTTCACAGCGGAGGTGTATGGAAGAAACATCGGCGGAGTCGGATTCTTAGTCTATCATCGAACCGGATAAGGACAAAAACGAGCACTACAAGAACATCGTTGGAGGTATTAGCGCAATCATCCACGAGAAGAGACTACCGACAGCGCGCATAGAACCACACGGAATCGGAGAAACTAACAGAATAGTTGAACGTTCTATGGGCTTTGTGAATCTATGCGAACTCCTTCACGGGAGCGGCCCTTATGTGGGAAGCGGGGCCGAGAGTGGTTATTGAGAGCCCCAACGCTTGCAGTTGCAGTGAGATCGACCCGCCGACAGACAAAACTTCGAAGACGAAACCTTTCCCGACTTTCTCCCATAAGACATGCACAGTATAAAACAATCGTCATGGAGGTGACCGCTGCTTAATATACGTGGCAGGAGGTACAGGACTTGCCACATAATCACGACTTGCTTGCAGTAGGACTTTTACACTGTGCGATAGCATCGGCAGTGCCAAGAGTGAGCTCCAAGAGCAGGGTCGGTGAAAATGCACCACTGGAACGTGCTTAGATTAACAAAGTGTGACACATCGCTGTAAGAGAGTCATCAACGATACAAAGATACCCGACTGAAGGGAACGGCAGAAGCGAGAGCGTGTCTCAAACGATGTCGTCAGGACATTAATGACTCCCGCTCGGTCATCACGGTTGTGAGGGACGCAATGGGCGAATGTAGACATAGAAAACGGAGATCATGCAGAGATCACGGAGAAAACCTTCCACATGCACTTCTTCCTTTCAACGATACCGACTTCTCGTATGCCTACACCAGTTCAAGAGGTGACTTCATATAAAGAGGAGTAGGAAGTCAAAAACGCTCTGCGTTGGATGAAGCCGAGATAGGCATCCGGACTGAACCACATCTCGGCGGACTTTCTGAAGTCGGCGCTCTACTAGTCATCAAGGAGCTCACCAAATCTATACTGAGTGACTGGACAAGTAGAGGACTCCGGACCATTGGAAGATGTCAAATACGGATTTCTCGTTCAAGATAGGCTAGCGCGACTAATTGAAAACTACCGTCTCACTGCGCTTCTCTTCGCAGCCGTACAAGATATTCACGAAGATTATTCCAAACAGACTCGAAAAGCAACTGGATCAAAAAATACAAACACTTCTCCTACTTCACACACTCAACACACTTCTTTGCTTCATCGGCTGTGCGAGACATTCGACAATGTGGAGCTCGACGGTGTTTGGAATGCATTGAACCATGCAGCCATCGACCCAAACTATTTCATCCTGCTGGGTCAATGCAATACAGTTACTTTTACCACCAACCGCATGTTCCAACGAGGGCTGGTGCCGATTGAGAAAGGAGTCGAGCAGAGTGACACGATCTCTCCTAATAGATCCACCAACTCACTCGACCGTGCAATGCTGCGACTGGGCAGCGATGATAGATTTATAGACATCGACGGCCAGAATTAATCCAGCTTTGCAGACGTCAGAGCTGAGAGGAGTTGCAGCAGATGGTGGAGGACTTCAGCGACGTCGACAAATCCACTGGGCTCACGATGAACAGGAGCCAGACAAGTCGTGCGGAACGATGGGCGAATGTGTTGTCCATTGCGCTCAAAGACTCAAAGAATCTTGGATGGATCTTATTGAGGTGAAAGTATGCTCGTTCCAGAAAGAGTTATGATGGTGAAGACGGATAAGTGACATGATGGAGTAAAATCAATCCAGTCACAAGCTAATAGGAGGCATTCCTCCACAGAAAATGAGAAGTAGGAAAGTATTGAGAAAAAGTATAAAGTCGAAGGATCCAGCACTCGATGTAAAAACCTAGATGATAACATTTTTCAGAAGCTAATAAGAGTTGCTCAAAAGGATTGTCTAAAGTAATAAGTATAATATCACAAAAACAATGCAATTATCAGGACAATGATCAACCACGAAGACTTGGCTCCTTGCATCTGCACAATTGATGGGTAACGATGACAGTATCATAACATTGAACTGTAAATGATGAAAAACTCTTTGTTTATAGTCACATTCTTTGACAAGTTGGTATCAATCGGAGTACTCTCTAATACTACGTTACAGTACTGTGTCTCTATACCCGAGAAGAGGGGAGAAATTATCCTTCGACTAACCATTGCCCATGATAAAAGCGCTCAACATTGCCGTCAGAAGTCAGTTGATGGTTGGTTTTCACCAACTGCGCAACATTCTGCAACGACGTTCAAGCAGGCGATTGGGCAATACTCTTCTTAGTATATCAGAGCGAAGATGTCTCAACGCAGAATTCTGTGGTGCCCATCCCCCATCCCCGTTATGGGCCTTGGGCATGCATAAATATTTCGCCTACTTCTTGAAAAATCTAAAAGTTTCCGTAATCTTATATAGTACTCTGCAACTGTTTGAAATGGGTCTCTTTTTCCTCTCCACATTTGTGCTGGGCGAGGATGGTCATGGTGGGTGGGGTCAACTGTACTACAGAATCAACTCTAGCTGGTTTCCATTTGAAGACATCTTCAAAATCAGTGACTTCGCGTGACCAATGACTTTGTGATATCAAATCAAGATAAGGATAAAGGATAAAGTATTGAGGCGCCAATATATCCCGTCTGAATGATGCGCCTACGCATTCAACTTCCAATCAGAATCGTAGTGGCGCATTGTAGCCAATACAATGACTTGCGGTGTCCGACCGATAAACAAGGCAGTGCTGTTATCCTCAAAGACGAATCTTGTACCAATTAAGCGAGCTCGGAGGAATGGAAGGCTCGGTTTGCTTAGGCGGATATTGGTCCGGGATTGGACCCGTGACCATGTGTGAAGTGCGCTACTTGCCACCACATTATGCGAATAACCGTTAGCGATAACCGCTTTTCAGATCGACGGTTGTCCTTTAACATTATACACCGTGGTTGTGAAATACTGCTTATGTCATCGAATTGAATCCGCTCCCTTGTTGTTAGTGATAGTAGACAAGTAGTATAATTCATTATTCCTGTCCAGGGTGCTCGAGCAAGCACCTGCTCAGCAGCAAGCTTTGCTATGAAATCTCAGCAATATTACTCGTTCTTACGTGGTTTCTGGAATTATCACTGTAGTTCAGTAATCCATTACGGCCTATGTAGCTAGGCTACATCACGGCACACGATTGCTACGCCAGCTTTTGAGCATATGTCATGTTGGAATTGGTGTGTGTAGCGCAAATTATGCAGTCTGTGGAAGAGGAATTTGATATTGATTGAACATAGCTAAGACATGGCTAACATCATAAAAATTTCGCTGGAGGGATATCGATTGGTATCTATTAGCCTGCAACGTTCAATATCAGATTGCTGTCTAGTTGGTAGACAGTCAGTAGAACTCATACTTAGCTTGTGTCCTGATGTTGGGCATTTGAATTCTAGGTGAGGCTATGGAAACTTTGTTATAGTGATACAGCTATATTAATGGTGGGTATCTATCTGCTACATAACTGACAAGGTGTTTATGGCTCACTTTCTTTTAAACTATGAGCGCCCATTTCCAACAGTTGATTGGAAAATCTACCGCAGTTGTTATGATAGGTAATCCCAATCTATTTGAATGGTGAGATGTTGCTTGAATGAGAGCGTGGGTTACCTCCCACTGGGTTGTTGAATGTTTGGGCATTAGATTTAGTGTGATGTTACCTTCATATCCATCGAGATTCTACAGATGGTCTCCGAAGAAGGAAGTCTGTCGTGAGTGAAACGCAATATTTGCTTGAGCTTTCACTTAATTTTTGTGAGTATTTCTCCAATCAAGTGATTGAAAATGCAGGAGTTAGAATGTATAACATAAATAAAAACAAAATTCAGGGAAAAAAGGACGTGGCCACATAGCTGCGGATCTAAGGATAGAACTGCGAAAACCTCGCATGATCGTCAAGTAGTAGGCAAAACTTTGACCCTGGAACTGCTTGTTCTCCGGGCCTCCTCCTCTTTATCCCCTACAATCAATCTCGAATGTATCGTCAATCTTGCGATTTTCTCAGTTCTGCCGAGAAATAACAACAGTAACAACTGAAAACAAAAACTAAAAACACTAGCAAAAAACGTAAAGTCATCTGGACGAATAGATTGCTTTTGAACCTATTCAGTAAATTGGGGGATTATTTCTAGGAAAAAAATGAAACTATTGGTTTTTCGTCGTGTGCGAACAATGTATCCATTATTGATTAGAAAGCCTGGTCATAGACGAATTATGCATCGTCGCCTGAGTTCAATAACCAAAGACTCACTTCTATTCTTGTTACCAAGCCCTGACTTCATATAAACTATTTCAAATCAGAGCTAAGATTGGGCAGAAAGCCATGACAATTTCGCACTCGGAAATACTTCTGACTGGGTGCGACCTGCTCCTTAACAAAATCTCACCTACGATTTTACCCACGCGCTCAGTCACCAAATAAAATTCATCAATCAAACTTGAGCATAAATCATGTACCTGCAGGTGAAAACGATCCTGGCTGCTTGAGTGATCGTCATTCATTGTCGTCTGGTTGACGAGGAATTGAAGATTATCGATAACAACGTGCTGACACGCCATTTCTATAACTTGACTGCGTATCGCCTGAAATTCGTAAGCTAAGATGACCTATGACGTCATCAGCACTGATTTCACGAACCGAAGCGATTTGATTAATGCTTTTTTCTCTGAATTCATCCGTTTTCATTATGGTTAGCGGCCCTTTGGTGCGCTCGAATTTATCCAACCACATGTCGATGGCGTTGCTATACTCGACACGGTAAAGCGGTACTCTGAAAAATCCCCATCTCAACGCAAATGTAATATGAGAAGTTCGCCGTTGTCAATCTTGAGCAAAATCACTATCAACAAAACGACTTCTACTACTAACATGTGAAGCAACCAGCCCTACACCACAGCTGAGTGCATTTGCAAAGTGAATGGGGCATGGTTGTAGCACCATTTTTTCTGTTCCAGAAATTCATGCGAGGTAAGCCTAACAAATTTTGTACGGTTCCATCATTACCAAAACCCACTTACGTTTTGAGTCCTCCACGAAAATGAGTTGTGCATAGTACACTAAGATATGCCATGAAAGCTGTGCTGCGAAAAGGAACAGTTTATGATAGGAATGGTTTCAGAGATTATCCTATAGAATCTGTGATTTCTAATTATGTCATTTGGGGAGCAGTTAGATTTGGCTCACATAAGGCACAGTAAAAGCCCCAAATCGTCAACATTGAATGCTACACCCTGATGTGGCAGTGCTTCAGTTGCCCTGAGGAGGCTGTACCATTCACACTGGAGCCGACATTTTGAAAATCCAAAAAGCTCTCTGGAGAAAAGAACATGTAATAGAACAGAAGGATAACAACAATAACAATAACAACAACAACAACAACAACAAACTAGCAATAGTAGAGAATAACATTAAAGATTCAAAATGCAGTTTGAATGAATGCAGACCTAATTCATGAGGTCAGTGGATGGCAACCTTCGGAATTTTTTCACTGGAATCACTAGGCAATGGCAATCAAAATCGCGAAAAAAAATCACTTCTATGCTATTTCTGTCGTCAAGATTCCGTACAGCTCCTTATTTTTAGCTCTTCTTAGGAACCTTATATTCCCTGATTCCACAGTGATTCGCAAGTTCTTCATCACTGATCCACTATTTTGCGCCATCACTTACATTATTTGGCTTTAAATGGGTAACCCAAATTCTTCGTGAACTGTGCTTTCAGAGGCGTCTTCACAAAACTTCAATTCTCCTGTGATAGCCTTCTTGTGGAAGGATGAAATACTTGTTCCAGAGTTTTATAACTCTGGCTGTCCAAGGCTCAGTACACCTCCTGCTATTTGATGAAGGTAAAGCATAAGAATATACATGTAAGTATTATTGTATCGCATCAATAAATCAGCGACGAAAATACGACTGGTCGTATTGTGTCAAACCCTTCTCGCTCATACGACTGTTGTTCATTCAACGTTCTACCGATCCTGCTCAGAGCGAACTCTTCGAACAAATCCAAAGATTATAGGAAGCAGGCAGGCTAAGCGATGTTACCCATCTCACGCACGTATCATCCATTCTTGTATTTTCTTCTCAGAGCAGTGTTTTCACACTCGTTTTCAAGTATGCTCTTTGCATCCCGACAGAAAAACACTGCGTGTATAGTTAAACAAAGATTTTGACGATGTATGCGTAAGCTTTCCCAGGTAATTGAAACCTAGATTTGTCTTTACTGGTGCAATGCGATCTTCCACGACGCACTAGCATTGCCGGCTTCGGCATGGAAATCAGAAAGGTTCTGTGTGACTTTTTTTTGTTACTGTTTCGATGTGAGTTCTACTTCAATTTCATGGTGTTTCCTGCCTTCACTGCTTCGCTCAGCACTTCTATTCTTCTCTTCCAATTATTTTTCTTCAATTAACCGCATAACATCGCGTGCTTATCTTGCAGCTGCCGGCTTCTTGCGCTACTTCACACTGACGTGGCAGCTCAGAACCCTAGTACAAGGGCTGATAGCCACGGCAAACATTTCCTGAAGAGATGGTAAGCCTTTCCATGCTGAAGAGCCACCGAACACGATATGTATTGCACTCAGGGCAATATTTGAATGAGCCAAAGCTCTTCAAGATGAGAAGATTGATACACGTTTTCCTTAATTACAATTTACTTGACCTTTTGTTGGGAAAATTACCTACCAACCAATTACACAATTTCTTATTTCGTTGAAGATATAAGGTTGTTCTAATATCACAATATCTTTAAGGAAAGCGGTACTCTCTACCAAACCAAAATAATTGGTAATATTTCATTTTCTCACATGGAACGAAAACTGCTTCAAATTCCGCATAATGCAAAAGTATATGATTGTACCACACATGGCAATACTTTACGATTGTTCAACTACATATATTTGCAATGCTAAACCTTGGAATGTCCACTCCTCCTATGTGAAAGCCAAAACATCAGCAAACAGCACTATTTCTGTGACCAGCCCTACCTTTTTGGTTGATTGTGTCTCTTTTTGTAAAATTGTTATTATAATGTATCATGTTTTCATGATTTAAAGTGAGGAATCACAAAATAGATAGATAACAGAGACACACATCGATTGGTGAATTTACACCTCAGTTTTTATAGATGTTGAAAATCGAGTGGTTTTTATGAGCCTGCTCGAACCAGTCCCCGACAAAAAAATAATTGTAAAAGATCAGGGACCCCGTGCCTCAAGATATCGTTTATGAGTGCGCTCGAATCGAGAGGGAAAATCGGAGATTCTCTGACGGAAGGGGGGCGAGTAAAATAAGGATAAGGATAGAGTTTCTAGCGTCAATCAATCCACTGGCGGACGCGCCCCGCACCGTACTTCCACTCAGAATCGTGATGGCGCAATAAATGCGTGTAAGGCCTATACAATGACTTGCGGTGGCCAGCCGATATACAAGTCAGAGGGTTTATCCTCTCAGACGAGTCTGGGTGCAAATTCTCCGTTCCCAGAAGAATGGAAGGCTTGGTTGGTTTAGGCAGATCTCGATCTGGAATTTGAACCCGTGACCATGAGAGTGCGCCACTTGCCACTACATCACCTCCGCCCTGAGTAAAATAAGAGGTGCCAAATACTTCTTGCTTCACCGGTGGATACAGCATGTTGAAGGGAAATACTACTATTTCCATATCAAAATTTACTTCAAGAAAATGCAAGATCATTATATTACAATACCAGTTCAGCTACGCATGCTGATGCATGCATTGTATGTCTACGACCGCTCATGCGTAGGCTTGAAAGTTTTGCAGGTATTTTATCAGGTGATATCGAATTTCCGCGCAAACAGACACACAAACGCGAGCGCTTTATACGTGGTAAGTATATTTTCACACTTGAAATGATTGTCCTGAAAATCATCACCGGGAAGGAAGGATTCTCATATCAATAAGCGTCGGTTCGAGCTGATTGTGAAAATGATGAGATCAGATAATAATGAAAGAGATGTACATATGTAGTGGGAAGACCCGGCTTATGCAGGTGCTTCCTAAGGTTATATCGAATTTCTGTACAATTGAACGAGCAAACAAACAATTGGATGCCAGTGCTTCACATATGATGAGCTGTCACGTGGATTTCGTCTAAGTTTCAAACTTGGGAAACCTTGATCCAGCCACTGAAGTATTATAAAGTGGATAGCTTTTTGAAGTGCGCATCTGTGAGCGAAATTTACAGTTAAAGCAGAAATTTCGACAATATTAGATTTCTATGCACTTCTATGGATTTCCGACTGTTTCTATGAGAAATTACGCGTCTAGTCTGGAAAATAGGTCAAATGCCGGAGGTATTTCCTGCAAAAATCATTCGTTCGTGAACAGAAGGTTTTTTTTTGCACATGAAGCCTAACCTCTCTCCACCCTCAGTTGACTGCGGACGGATAGATGAATTGTCCATAGTGCAGGGATGTAGCACGACGATAAATAGTCAAAAGAAGGTTTGGTGTATAAGAATTAGGTGATATTCAACAATTTGAACGATCTGATGCCGCTTTGTGGCTATTGTTCTCTTGAACCTAAGAGCTGATCGTGGAATTATTTCTATTCTGACCCCCTCTAGTTCGTAGGGGTTTGATTGTTCTGTGTCGTGGGAGGCGAATAAGATTTTTAGTCCGTGACGTCATAAATAGACTGGATATTAATCAATATATACCAATATAAAGAGCATCGATTGGCTTTCCTTTCATAATTGTTTTCTCACCGCGCTCTTGTGATCTTCACGCTTTTGAACGTGCCTACGTGACTTCTGGGAGGACACGCAAACGGGCATACAAACAGACACACAAAGTTAGCACTTTGTATATAGGGAGGATATACACGATCATTATCAACAACTCGTTGCCAACGACTAGACAAGTAGTAGACAGTAGTTGCCTCAACTTCAGAAAGCCAGCAATTTCGAGTTGAAAAAGACAATGAGATTATTCTTCAAACCTTTTAATGAAATGTACTTTGTACCAGCAAGATGGCTGCTCATGAACAAGAATAGGTGGTAGTTGCTAGATCAGGCTGTACGGAAAGCGCGGAGAAATTTTCCAGACGAGGCTTAGAAACTCGAGCTGTGTCGTCGTCCAGACACGTGTTCATGCATTGTCGCGGAGTAAGTATATTTGAGGCCAGCTGAGGCTTTTCCGCAAAAGTTCATAATCTGCTAGAGTGGATCTTGCTCGTAACCGTGACGTAGTAAGTGAAAGAATATAAGAAATACACTTCACGGCCGTCCCACTAAACACACAACATGACCTTTTTACTGAATTGATCTGACTTCGAGGGCCGTTCAGCTTTTTATGATAAATACAGCCACCGGTGCTTCCGTATGTAATTTAGGTCAGTGAACCACTTTTTATTTCCAGTAAAAATAGTGCCCAACCACTTTGACGGATGTTGAAGAGGGGAGTTTAAGACAAGGTTCCGCATGCGTTCTCTTCTCCGAACTACTCATTGGAAGAGGAATTCACCGGCCAAATTTCAAGATTTTTCAAACTAGTTGAAACTTCTATTAACCGAAGCTTTAGAGCAGTCGGCAAAGCGCGACTACTAGAGAGGCTTAACGTAGAGCAGATGTTATAGAGAGCTCCGACCGCGATGTGATTCAATAAAACAGATACAGTGGTTTTATTTAACATTTCCGAAAGGAAGACAGCTGCTTGTGCAGACCTTATCAAGATCTCGGCAGGGTTACTCGAGGGACATTACATTAGGACCACAAAGTCTATATTCGGATAACACAGCACTGGGTTCAATATTACATACATACAAACGCAAAACATCATAATAAAAACGACTGCAGAAACAGTCATACTTCGAGATGGAACGTGAAGAAAGCAAGGTGATGTATGCATTTCTCCCTTCCTTCATTCCTTGCAGGGAAGGAAGAGCAATATATCACCCCACCACTTCTGATGTATTGGAAATGAGCTATGAACAACAGTTGCTTCCCATCCCTCTTTCTTTCCAATTTATAAAGAAGCCGAAGAAAAAACTCGAGGGCTCACTGATATGGTATCGCAACCTTTCTCTGAGGAGCTGCGCCAAAAACTCCTTCTTCTCGGGACCGGACTTGACTTCGTGTAGACTTGCCGAAAACAACTTGGTCATCAGGTCAATTGTTCTACCCTAGCCGTTTTTTCATCATAATTGTCAATTATTCTATTTCACATTATCCATCCACTGTCCATTCTAGAATTTCCTAAGATGTAACAGCAGCTTTACCCGTTTTTCCTTGTTGAAAAATGCGTTTATGAAGTATACACATTATCACATCTCTGCGACTCACGCGCATCACTGCGTTGCTCCACTTCTCGCCGTGTTTTGCGCTATACAGTCACACCTACTGGGACGCTTTTGTTGGAAGTTCGTCTGTCTGTTTGCTATAGGTTTGCATAAAAGCAAGGCTATACTGTAGAGTAGTAAGGAAAGGTTGGGCATTATTCACCTAGTCCAATAAGAGAAAGTCTTATCGACTGTCTGTCATTGGACTGCGTTAATAGTCAGCGTCACTCTCCTACTTCTTGTATTGAAGCGAAAATGCCTCACCTACGTCTTCATTCAGTCCACCTTTTTTCGCTCGAAAAAGTAAGTAGTTTGCCGAAGATTAACATCGAGAAGTACAAGTCGACCTTTGTCAAGATCAACTTGCCATTATCGTGTGCTACATTAACATTTGTTAGGTTGACAAGAAAGCTTCAATAGCGTGAATATGATTAAGAGGTAGCAACAACCTTCCCTCATTTTTTGAGCAGGTCGCTGGTAAATTCTGTCAGAAGTCGGGAAACTGTGCCTCCAAAAATTTGTTGACTTCCACTTCCAGGTAGCAACAAGTTACGAGTTTTTCTCCACATGGTGATGCTAAAGCAAGCAAAGCGAGCGAGAACCGAAGAGTGCAACTTTCTCGGAGAACGGAGGATGAACAACTTGGAAACAGCCTGGTTGAGCGTTTTCTAACTAAGCCCTGAAACGAAACTTCGAGCGCGTTGCCGTTCTGTAAGTATTTGAGACGGTTTCACACATCTTCCACCTTCCACGTTGGAGAGGTGCTGAGATTGATTGGTTAAGCGTTTAGCGATGCTATCTCATTTCCAACTGCGTAGTGCGTTTGTCTTTTTACGTACAATCAGACTAGGAAAAAATTTTTACGTAACTTCGAAGGCCGATGTCTCCTGGAGCGAGGCGGTTCAATCAGTTGTTGGCTGTTGAATGGTGAACAGAGCTTTCTGCGAATGTGTAGTGATAGATTCAACCTCTACGTTTTCCCTTGGCGTCACTTGTAGAAAGCGACGGCACGAAACTGATACTGTATAATCATTAACGGTGGAGTTGCGAAAATTCGAGCACCTGCCTTCGAATACACGTGTTGATTGCCCAGAGAATAATCTAAAAGGTCACCCTGTCTGAGAAGAATCTGAAGGACCGTTCTGTTCGCATGATTATGCATAATTTTTACCCTGGAGTCTTTGACCATTGGCAGCTCGACATACAATACCCACCCTAATTATTCGGAAAAAGGCGGAAAAGACGCGGATCCGCGTCTTTTTCGTCTTTTCTCTATAACTAGGTG
>UZAF01018674.1:10773-30662 GCA_900617895.1 Haemonchus placei | reverse complement strand
CTTGCCCCTATGATCTCCTGTATTTGGCCAACGGGGTTAGATAAGGTTGAACAAACTGTAAATCTGGTCCCTACAGAGGGACAACGGACGTTAAAAATTCGCTTTAGACCCACGTCAAAAGTTCACCGATCCCGCTTGGTTCCAGGTTACTCATTAGTCGTACTTTCGGAGTGTTCCCCCTTTTAACTACCATGTGCTCCGCCTTTTTGAGCATCCCGTTGTAAAAAAGGAATTCGTAACCTAATGTGATCCAAAAGTGGCTGTAAATTACTTCTATGAGTCACAGCTCCCTCAATCCTGAAAGATGGCATCAGTGATTGGCTCAAAGAATAGAAGGTTGCTGACTTCTTCGGTAAATATTTCTCCTAAAATTGACTGATATGAAAAAATTTAGAAATGATTTGAAAAAGGTCTCTATTTTGTCGTAGGACATATTTGCCAACCTAATATAAGATGCAGATCAACACCGGCCTTTTCTAATTTGTGATGAACGGCTACATAATTGTAACACAACAAAGTGGTCAACGGAAGAAAAGAACTCAACAGGAAAAAAGCCTTTTTGAATGACCAATTCATACCGATTCAGATTCATATAGGGCCAAGAAAAAATTAAGTTTTTATAGATCTCTTTGCGCGAGATCACAGATCTACACTAAAGAAAACTTTTGAAGGTACATGTACAAAGTCAGAAAAAGACTGTACCTAGATTTGGTCTTTGAGACCAAATTACGTCATGGACAGTCTTGAAATGGCCCTCTCAAAATCGACTATGGAGACTACTAATGCAACTTCGTACTGCTGCATTACGTTCACGAGCGCCAGCGCAAGTGGGCTATAGCATTCCATGCGAGAAGAAGAGCAGGAAACGTGGTTATAGACCACCAAGCTAGATCAGCGATGATATACAGGTAAATTTTCGAATGTGTGTGTCAACTTGCCTGCTGCAGGTGCTTTGCACGAGATGCTCAGTACGCGGTCCAAATATCCAGGATCCTCACACGGTCACCAATAACGTATGTACGTATGTATATGTGTATGTATGTATTTGTGTCGCAAAATTCGGTATTACCTGATACATACCTTTAAAGACCGGGCCGAAGAAGGAAAAAAAAGAAGTTTGGGATGGGCGGAGCATAGAGCAAGACCAACAGAGCACATATCAACTCAGCGAACTCCGCCCACAGAGGGCAGGACAAGCACCGGAATTGGCGGTGATAGGAACTAAACATCGTATTTTGATATTGAAAAAGCCCGGACTCCGGAAAAAAGACGGTTAAGGTATCGTAGTCAACGGCGATGATCCCCAAATACTATCTCTTCATCTCACCTTCAGAGGCGAGTCCCTAACTAAACCCACGCCCCTAAATGGTGCGGGCTCAAGCGGACCCAAGATAAGTGGATTCGCGCTTCCTCCTAGGGCAAGACGTAGGTTAACTGTCCTATGAAGTACTATTATAATTACCATTTTCGCGCTTTCACAGCGCACTTATTATTTCACCGGTCGGATCGCCCGGCTAACGCCAGGCTCTCCTCCTTCTTGTGTCAAACACCCTTTCCCGAAAAATGTTCAACTGAAGAATTTTTTCCCCATTTTCAAAGTTTATAATTTTAAAGTTTTTTCCGCTGTTTAGCTGAGTGAGATTATAAAACTGAAACAGAACTCGAAATAGATCATGTCGTCGTAGCATATCACATGGTCAGTTCGCCCGGCTAACGCTGAGCTTCCCTCCTTCTTTGACAATGTTGTAGTAAGTCGGCTAACTCTCCACTCCTTTTTTTAAAACAAATAATAGCTTCCTGTACACGAAGTCCGACACAGGACTAATAGGGCAGCGCAAATGGCACTCAGTGAAAGTCGGTGCTTACGCCTTCAATTGGAATTCTCGATCTCTTGCTCCCTTTATTAAAAAGAAATACCCATCAAAAACTACCCATCAAACCAAGGATGATGCTGTGGAGATGTTCTGAGCGATGATAGCACCCTTATCCGATGTTCTTTATCAATGGACCCTTTACTTCACGGAGATATCATTAGTTGAGAATTCCAGATTACGGACGGTCTATTACGTTTTGTCGCAAATGATATCGACCAAAGAGGACCCTTCATTGGATCACAAACCTTGCTGGGTAGGGGTGGTAATCTAGTAATAAGAAATGAACGAAATTCTAATCTGCTTATCGTATTGCTCTTATGGGTCCCTATCACTGCATTTACCACTCACTTTTGTCACCTTGCTCTACCGATCCCGTCTTATCGAATGAAACATACTAAACGGTCAAAGATACATCATAGATACTGAAGACGTTAAGATTTTCATCGGTAGGTGGCCTCTTTCAGGTCCCTTATCTTCTCTCATCAGTTATGATCAGGTCTTGTAACCGAGAACCTACGATACCGTCATATACTACATCACATATTAAAATGCTAAGGTTCCACTGTTAGCACGAAAAGTGTAATCCTACCAAACTTCAACGCTCTTGGTCCACGTAAACAGGAGTTATGAAACGGCGGCCCAAAATTTCTATCGCGCACGCCCCGTCGCCTGCGCATTGAGTCCGGTCCTGCCACTCACCATAAGTGTTCCCATCCTGCCCCCCGTACTCCTACCAAGTTTGAACGCTCTAGGTCCACGTGGACCGGAGTTATGAATTTCCGGTCACCGACACACACTCGAACAAACAAACACGCACACACACACAAACACACCGACACACAAACAGACACACTTAGCGAATTATATATAGTAGGATTTGTTGTATTTTACTCCATTATCACCGGAGCTATTATAAAACATTGAATCCCCTGCACATTTCTGGTGCAATGAATCGCATATCACAAGAGACCCCCAATACATCGTGGAACGTCGGCTACAAAGTCAAAAACACACATTTCGAATAGAAGTAGAACTTAGAGTGACTCTACAACTTCCGAATGATTAAATAGAATCCAGCGAGGTTCTATACCATTCGAATCATCAAATAGGATTGGACGTGGTTTTGTAAGCAAACTTCATCAATTTTAATAAAATGAAGCCATTGATTATGAAGATTCGCTTCATTTTCACAAAACAACAACCATTTTCAGCGCGACGACGCTTAAGAATTTGATCGTGCCCTATAGCGAATACAACTACACCGCAATAGACGAAGTTGACTACGAACAAGAGGTCTGCGACAGCGTTAGCGTGGAGAGCTGCATCAGAAGATAAGACTAATCACTTATATTTCCTCAAACTATGACGAGATCAGAGAAGAGCCTAAAATTAATGAAAATAAGGCCGATAGAAGGAAGCATGCTCGAAATATAGCAAATAGAGGAAAATTCGAGTCTCCACTCCACAATGCCCGACATGGATGAGCTTGGGTTTATGCTCGCTGCTCGTCTTGCACGCCTTGACTAAGCAGGGTGTGCAGGACGCAGACTAGACGTGAAATTAGGGTACATCACGCAAAACCCCCAGAGGCTACAAGAGCTGAACTCAGAAGGGAAGGACAACTGCTCTCAAATCAACCCGGACGAGGGCTCTGAGCATGGCTCAAGCAGAAATAACAGGATCCATTCAGTAGGTAATACAGAAGAGTCGCAGCCTATTGAGCGCATACACCCACCAAGAGGTTGCCAGGTAGAGGTTCATAGACTCAGACCACCTCAAGCGTCCCTGTGCAAGTTTTACGGAAACGCCAAAGTTTCATCAGAGTACTGGGCAGTCTTTGACATGGCCCATAAAAGTGACGAGCTTGACATGATGAAAAAAATTTTGCTAGCAAAGGAAAGATTGATGGAGAAAGCCCGAAACACTATTAAGAAAATAAAACTATTACCAAAATGTTACAACTAGCTAGTTCAAACCTTCCAAAGTAATTACAGTAACCTGTGAATAGAGTATGAATACAGTACCGTGTGAATAGAGCCCAAACAGTCCGAAATTTGATAAGTTTGAGGCCCACTGGGAATTCGGCTGAAAGTTTCACAACAACTTCCGCCCAAGTGCAATGTTTGGTCCATCAAATGATATCAGCAGGCTACGACATAACAAAAACCTGTGATCCAATATTGTGTGAAACCATATATCGTCGTCTAAGGCGACGATCACCTCACCATAACTATCTCGTCGTCGCACTGTCTGAGATGATTCCCTCCAGCTTAACCCATGCCCCTAAAAGGTGCGGGGTCAAGCGGCCTACCATAAGTGGGTCTACCATTCTACCTAACGCAACAGCAAAGGCAGCAGGTGGGTTTTGTGCCGTTTAGATAAATACTTATTTACTAACTTCCCTTCTGTGCATTTCATAGCGGTAACGACCGCGCTTATTATTACATTTGCTGTATTCCACTCCTTCATCACCGGAGTTATTAGTATGAAACCACTAAACCACCAATACACCATATTATCGAAATTTCATGTAAGGATGTCACGAAGCCTGTTCTGGTACAGGGGCAACCTCATGACAGTCTCGCAACGGAAGACTTGACTGTTCAATTGAAGAGGGAGATTGCCGCTAAGGAATACGTCGAGGCTAGGCTGGGTCATGCCGTGGACAGTAGCTCCACCGAAGGACATGATATGGCAATCAACTCGCGTTCCCAAATTAACGATACGTGCATCATGTCCATAGGAGTAATCCTTTATAGCTTCGAATCAGAATAATTACGGATCAAAGCCATCGCCGAAAATAATAATGGACGATAATAGCGGAGTTTTGAGAGGAACAGTCCATCTAAACGAGTGCCCTTTTCAGTCTGTCTCATGATCAAAACAGGAGTCATCAGTCAAAGAAACCAGAAAGATTCAAGGAATTTTTCAAACGATCACACTCATATGAAAATAGAAAACACCCTTACACTTGCTAACGAGCAAAATTAGGCAAGTTCACAGCTAGTCCTAATGACTGCTCAAGGGAACCTATGACATTAAAGAAAGCAGAAGTACGAAAAAGTACTCCTTTTCGACCCTGGGGCCAAAAGACCGTCATAGAAGAGGGACCTGCTGAAGGACTCATCCTAAGTCCACACCCGAAATATGCACATATCGGGTATTGCTGGACGTACTGAATATTTTGAAAGTCGCGTAGTGACTACGCTGCGTTTGGGGAAGAAGTCGACCCTAGGATCCCAGCAAAACCAGTGCTAACCAACGGATTCCTTAGCGTTAGATTGAAAGATATAGATATTACTTTTTTTGAAAAAAACCAATATCTGCTTCGCAAACTCGAAGCTTCGAGAGGAACACTAAAGTGCTCACACTTTGGTAGGGTTAGACCTTTACCATGAATTGAAATTGAATGGGAATTCCATTGCGAGAACTCCTTCAGGTCTTCACATTGCGAACACTGTATTTGGGACTACCTTATACGGTGAAGGATTGCTTGTAGAAGAATGTAACAAACCTAAAGCATGCTATGAGATGACGGCCATTAAAAACATCTGTAAACCCACCCTACCAAACAATAACGGCCCAACAGAAGCAAATGGGCTCAGTTCACCAAATAAAGTTATATATTCGAAGCGAGCGAGCGAGAATTTCATGAACAAAAGTTTTTTTAAAAAGAAAGTCCAACGCATGCACAGGACATCTACAAGGGAACCTCAGGGCGTCACAAGCGATTCCCTTACTATTATCAGTCGATTAAGTGCCGTAACACACCGAGCAAGCCCAATGATTGTGTTGCTCATCGCAAGCACAAAGTAATCACTTCTGGGTATCCTAAGGTCAGAGCCGTGAAAATTGTATCTATTCTACCCCACTTACCGTTTGCCTTTTCGGCTACACACGGAGTTAAGAAAGTGCAGCGTGGGAAAGAAAAAATGTAAATTTTATGATTTTAATGCCTCAGAGTACTGGGCTGACGTGTACCGGCTCAACGGATCGGTTAAACAAATCTTTGTGGCCGAAGACCTACTCGGTCGTTGTCGCTCCCTCGAATGCCACCCGCTTCCCCTTTCGTTGTTCTTGCCATCCTCCCGCAGCTTCTCACGGTCGCCATATCAGTCCTCGGATCTAACCAGGGAAGGGTCCCAAGTCGAAGTGGCCATTTGAAACGAGACATACACTGCTGGACGTGTTTTTGGATGCTGAGTCCATATCTGCTTTCCAAATTTGCCCAGCGTTTCTCTGAAAGGAGTTATGAGGGTGGTTTCAGGGAGCTCAACATAAGAAAGCTTAAATTACATGCTTGTGCCTCGTTTCTCAACGGCGGTTCGGTGTAGTGGTAAGCGTGACGCTTCTTGTGCGAGAGGCTAAGGTTGTGGTTCTGTAGGGGACGAAATCTTTGCATTATATAGAATTTTCCCCTTAAGGACTAGAAAATACTCTCATAGAGAATCTATCACTTTCTTTTAATGCTTTGCTGATACCTTCTCCTACCTACCTACCTCATACCGAGTGGGAGATTCCTCCGTGCGCAAAATTTGGAGGTGTGGACGAGTAAAACGCATATGATGAGCAATGATGATGCTCTGCGATGGTGCGTAGCAGCTCCGGACTCACCACCACCAGCCCTGTTGATAGTGGACTCGTGGACATCATTCCAAGACCAGAAAGCTATTCAGTGCGTCCTACCTCCACAAAAGCAGGTGAAAGGAATGACACCCTGCTCGAGGCTACCACGAGGCTAATACAGCCGATAGAAGCTCATTTCTTATTTCCTTTTAGAAATATGGTTGAACGCACCACCTTATTTGTAATATGATCTCTCATGATCTCAACTTTTGCGTGTACACACAAGACTCCATTCTTTCCTTACTATCGCTTGTCTACTTTCAGTTCTGTGCGGTTAGACTTGGGGTTAGTAAGTATGAAGAAATGGGCCATGACGAGTTTTTTTTATCCGTCTCATTGTGAGAAGCTTCTTTGTTTCAAGCATTTTGTGCTAGAGTATTACATTTGTTCATAAAGTGGCAAAAGTTATCCTACTGTGAATATAAAGTGCATGGGCATGCGAGTAAAAATGAAGTATTACTTTATGAGGATAAGGATCAGCAAAAGCATTAAAAGGTCATAAAACGTGATAAAATCACCATGAGAGCGTGTTCTAGTCCTTAGGAGAAAAATTCTACATAATTCCGACCCCCCCCCCCCCCCTCCCTAAGACCCGAACCCTAGCCTCTCGCACAAGAGGCGTCACGCTTACCACTACACCGAGCCGCCGTTGAGAAACGAGGCAGAAGCATGTAATTTAGGCTTTCTTATGTTAAGCTCCCTGAAACCACCCTCATAACTTCGTTCAGAGAAACGCTTGGCAAAATTGGAAAGCAGATTCGAACTCAGCATTCAAAAACACGTCCAGCAGTGTAGGTCTCATTTCAAATCATTTCAAATGGCCACTTCGACTTGGGAACCTTCCGTGGTAAGAGAAAGAAACTTGAGAGACGGTAGGAAGAGTGGTTACAGTAACACAACTAACAATCTCCACGTTCCGGCTTTCATAAACCTCGGCATGGTTGTGAACTGATGTTAATGTTGCTTGGAACTCCCACGAGGTTGATATGAAGGTTTATTAGCTAACGTTTCGGCGATATCGCCTTCCTCAGAGCCTAAAAGCGGATCAAAATCAATTTGTTGATATTAGATCAAAGGTCTCTACAACCCTACGGAACATCGACACCCCCAGAGCACCACGTAACCCGAAGGAGGAGCATTCACCGTCACTCCGTGGATCCTCGAAATCACCCAGCAATCGATAGTGGGACCAGGTCAGCCGGGCTGTGTCTTCATCGGAATCCTTGTGGAAAGGCCAACCTAACATAAGGCTTCAGTTCCCGCGTAATTGTGAGGCAATCCTCCCTCCGGATCATATTCGGTTTGCTGGCCTGTGTCCAAAATGCCTCGAGGGATTTGCGCGCACACAATCGCGGTTCGTGGACTCTTGTACCTGCCAATGAAAACGCCTAAGTTTTTGGAAGCAGAAGACCTGACTTCTGTTAATCCCACCTCGGTAAAAGTCCGCCTCATCATAAGCTGCGTGGGTGGTCCTACTGACCGTATCGCGTGGTTCCTTAATACTATTTTGGTGCAGCTTCTAAAACTCATACCATCCTACCTAGCAAACACCCAAATGTTTTATATTGCCTTGGCCCTATACATCCAAGTAATTCGTGCGCTATGGAATCCTTTGATGTAGAAGCCCTCTATACCAACGTCAGCAACGGGTCAGCTATATAAGCCGTACTCGAGCTCCTTAGCCAGCACCAAACCGATATTAATATGCAAGTCCAATACCTTCCCGCAACTTGCACTTCTAAAAGAGTGTCTCAGTGGTCGGGAAGGTATTTTGCGCAGACTAGAGGTTTGGCCATGGGACAACGACTGGCACCTACTTTGGCAGTGGCTTTCATGGCCAAGATAGAAGCGCCCGTATTGAAACACCTCTGCTCTATTGCAAATATTATAGATGATTGCTTCATAGTCTGTTCGACGCAGGAAGAAATAGCTACGTGTTTTGACCTACTCAACACACAGTCGGAGCACATCGAGCTAACACGGGAAAAACCTACCGAAGATTGACTTCCTTCCTTAAACGTTCAAGTAAGGTTGCAGAGCGATATGGTTGCTACGAAGTGGTACAGAAAACCAAGCAATAAAAACATCATCGTCCATTGCCGCTCAGCTCATCTTCTCCATACAAAACGAGCCGTTGTAATGAACATGTTCCGAACCACCACGAAGGTCTGTACTGGAGAGGATGAGCGGAAAGAGTCGTTGGAAATGGCACGCGCCCTTGCCCACCTAAATGGTTGTTGCATTTCCCCGATCACCCTCAAAGTTTTTTTCAGTGGCGCGGAACGAAGACATGGTAGTACCTTCATGGAAGAGAAAGTTTCCTTCGTGCTGCCATTTATCTCTGACGAAGTCAGCGCCGCCATCAGAAAATGTCTCAAAAGGGCAGGTCTGGAAAATTCAGTTCTGGTTGTGGTAGACCGCTGTGGTTCGTTCCCGAAGGGACTGAAGTGAACAGCCGAAACTGTGTGGACCTTTTGAAGGATAAACTGCTCTCTTCGGCTAATTCTCACATTGGGAACCGCTTTTGGACCTTCCAGCAGGATGGAGCCCCGCTCACAGGTCGACTACGGTGCAAGAGTGGTGCGAGAAAACTTCCCAACGTAATCGTCTATAACGAGTGGCCGGCTTGCTCTCCGGACCTAAATCCCATGGATTACAGTGTGGGTCGTTCCGGAGGCAGAGGCTTGCTCGAAACCTCATCGCTCTGTGGATTCGCTGAACAGGGCTCTTGAGAAGACGTGGGACAAGCTCAGCGCGCGATACTTGCGTGCCACCGTCGATGCTTTCCCTGAGCGTCCAAGGCTTGCGTCGAGGCCAACGGAGGAATTTTCGAGATCCATTGAATGCTTTTAATTTTGAAGTGAACAATAGACGTTATTGCATTGGAAGTTCGCTAAAATGTAAACGAGTCGTTCGAGACGACACAGATACCTTGTCGCTATAACTTTGACGCACCCTGTAGAGTGTTGAGCTTTCCCCATCAAACTTATTTTTTGCAGCAAAATTTTTTCCATTATGTCAAGCTTATCCATTTATAAACCAGGGTTGCCTTCGGAGTTCCCATAAAGCTTGGACAGGGACGCTTGAGCGGTCTTACTGAGCGGCCACCTCGTGGCCGGTTTGTAAGTTCTGTAGTCTGCGACCCTGCTGCGTTATCTATGGAACTTTTCCCGTTACTGTTGCCTGGGCCTTGTTCAGAACCATCGTCTGTTAATTTGCGAGCGGTGGTCTTCTCCATCTGAGCTTGACTCTTGTAGCCTTTGGGCATTTAGCGCGGTGTAAATTAATCACACATCTAATCTTTCTCTCGCGCAGTTTGCTTCGTCGAGGCGCGCAGCGAGCATGAAGCCTTTTACTTGCTATATTCCGAGCATTACATTCATCGCATCTGCCTTATTTTTACACCAGTTGGGCTATGCACGCTAACGCATGCATTATATGTCCACTACAGCGCATCTACGATGGAGTCATTCTGCGCGGTGTTCGATTGTCAGAATAAGATAGTTCTCTCCAGATTTGAAGATTGAACCGCTTTGAGGGCAACTCGGGTTGAACTTGGCGACGTCCACTTTAGTGCAGAACCACCATGAAAATTCAACCAACCCTCTTTTGGCTGCCCTAACCACTTTTTCCGCGTTCTAGAACTTTCCAATCATAGCTGTGAACTCTCGCTCTTACAAGGGAAGGATACTTGGTCGCAGTGGCCATTCAAGATGAGATGTATACCCCCGTAGGTGGTTTCGAACGGTGATCTCAAATCTGTGTTCCAAATCTGCTAAACGAATCTGGGAACAAAGTTACGGGACCGATACCTCTCTGTGTTATACCACACTAATGAACGGATCACCGAGCCGAGCAAAGACCGTACCTGTGCAACGGTGGCCGAGCGGGTAGTGTAGTGGACTGGTAGGCAGGGCATCGGGCATCAAGGTTCGGTTCCTTGATGCTCGCGCTCGTTTTGCTTTTCCAAAAAATGTGTCCTAAACTCTTGCAAAACGTTTTTGGGCTCAACATTGGGCATCTACGGAGCTCCCGCACGATTTAAGATTCCGGGGAATAGTAATTCGATGAAAAAATTTTACCACTACTGACCATATATATGTATATATGTACGCCACCCTCCCGAGAACACTCAATATAGTGTTTCGAAATCTTCGGCAGCACCCTGCACCACTTACGGTGGATGGCGGTTGAATGAGTCAACCGACCACAGCCCTCTTTGGGAGGGATACGGTCCTCACGTTTTACGAATACTGTCCGCGCTTTCGAAGCGGAGGTAAAAGTTAACTGGCATTGTTGGGGAAATACTGTAGAAGAATAATTTGTTGTTTTATGTGCACATATGATTATTCGCTAAATCTATTCTTGAGGTGAACGCCCTTTCAAGAGACCCTTTCATGAGGTAAAAGTGGTGGTGCGGTGAGGCATGCTACTGTACACTAAACCCTGAATCCCCCAACGGCTTGCTTTGAAGTTGTTTCCAGTGGTCCTCCATTGTTGATTGGAAGCGGTATCCGGTGGATATGACTGCCTTGTAAAGGGACCCCTATTTAAATGACCTTTATTCTCCATAGGTGGGCAGATCGGACCGCTTGTTTTGCACACAATAGTTGAGACCAACCAACCAACTCGAACTTTGGAGACTATCGACTCATCTACCAGCGCCATAAAATTGGAGCTCGTGGGTCAGATCACAAACTTGAAAGCTACATTTCACTTCGGTACCTCTATATCCTTCCGAAAGTACGGGTCCATCGTCTCTCTCATCATCAGGCGAACGCAAAGGATCATTGTGATCGCCTTTCACGAACTCGATTTCCTCACAAAGGATAACGGGCTTATTTTCACAGCATCGAGAAGTACGGTTCAAAGCTCTTCATCACCACCTCTTCCTAGATGGTACCCACGTTATACTACAAGAATGAAAGTCCTCCATCAAGTATGACACAACCTTCGGTCAGAAGATTTGCTGGTAACATATAGAATAGCTTTTGACGCGATGAATCATTTGGAACCTTCCTCCTTGAAGCTTCCTGAGCCCTTTGGGCAAATGTTCAAAACTCCTTTTTCGCTCAAATGTAACTCCACCCTTATTCGGCCGGTGAGGGGCAAAACAAAAACCTCCCTTATAATACTTTTCAGTGTTCCTTAATCGTGCGGGACTTCGCAGATGCCCAATATTAGCCTAAAAACGTTTTGCAAGCGTTTAGGACACATTTTATGGAAAAGCAAAACGAGCGCATACATCAAGGAGTCGAACCTTGATGACATGTCTACCAGTCCACTGCACTACCCGCTCGGCCGCCGCTGCACAGGTAAATGCTTTGCTCGGCTCGGTGATCCGTTCGTTAGTGTGGTATAACACAGGGAGGCATCGGCCCCGCAACTTTTTTCCCAGAATCGTTTAGCAGATTCGAAACACTGATTCGAGATCAGCGTTCGAAACGACCTAGGGGGGTATACGTCTCATCTTGAATGGCCACTGCGACCAAGTATCCTTCCCTTGTTAGCCTCGCCCACTCTGCAAACTCGAGTCAAGTCCGGTATTCGGCCACATTTCTCCACTTACCTCCCACTACTTTTTCCCGCGCTCTAGAACATTTTTGAACAGAGCAATGGATTTTTGATCTTAGCCACGCCCACTTGGGTGCAAACCACGCCCACTCTGGAGTTGACCGCAGACCTTCTACGGCCTTCGACCACTCTTTTCCCGCGTTCTAGGACGTTTTTGAACAGTTACGAGTTTTTTCGAGAAGCACCCAAGTGGAGCTTCTTCGTGCTTTGTGCCATATATTTTTATGCCCGCATATAGCCTTGCTCACTTCTTTTTTTGTGGCCTCCAGCTCCCTTTGAATCGAGTTATGATCTCATGTGTTAATTACTGCCCAGTGCGAGAGCGCTCCACCCACCGCCGCTGAGTCTCCTTCGGCTCACTTGTTAACCCCCTCACCTTCACCCACTTTTTACCACTCGTTAAACTGGAAACTATGATCTCGTTACAGTCTTTGGAATTTCACTGTGACTTTGTTCATTTGTCTAATGCCACTCTTCAGTGGCGCTATTGCAGACCTACACTGTTCGTAGGTCTCTTCATCTATTGCGGGAAATCTACTTTGACCATACATTTCCTAAAGCACATAACCGAATTCTTTAGACACCGTTCATGATAAAATTGGTGTCTGAGTTCTCCCCCTAGGAATACCCAGTGGCCCCCAAGGGTAACGAGGATGGACGTCGTCGAGCCCCAAAACTCAACAGCTACGGCATAGTGGGTGCCCCGTTACCAGATCGCCGGGACTTCTCGACCCTCGATCGATATCACGTCAGACGAGTGACGAGGCGATACAGGTTGCAATATTCGTGCTAGGACCCACACATTTAGCACACAATCAGCTGATCGCCGAGTGATGAGGCGGTGTCTCTCTCCCATTCTTTTATTCTTTGCTATTCTTTTTGCTGCTGCGATCCTTATTCTTACTTTCTACCTCAGAAGGCTGAAAAAGGTGGGCTATTTTGCCGTTACTAGGGTTTTCCGTTATCTTGGGCTTATGACTGAATGAATTTCTACTAACCGTATTCAGCTATTCGCACCAGGACCCACACGTACGCAATTACACACATTGTATAGCTCGTCTAAACGTCCCATTCTTCTTCGTTTTTCTGGCCTGATTCTCGTCTAGCCCCCTTTTTAACGATTTGTCAAAGCCTTTTTTCACTTGTAAACACCGATTCACGCAGTTTCTTCGCCTTCATTGCACTATTTTTCCATCTCATCTTCCATTTTTCGTCACACTCTGGATTACCCAAAATTATCAAGAACTGTGCCTTTAAGCGTCGTTGCGCTAGAGATGATCGGACTTCTGTGCAAGTGGAGCAACATTATTCTGATCAAATCTTTTGTTTTATTGAAATCAAAGAAATTCAGATGTAGAACCAGGTTCGGTCTTATTCAATGATCCGGAAGTTAGAGAATCTCGATACTATCTATTAATTCGAAAGTTACATTCCACCGAAATGTGGTTTTTTCACTTTTCGGCCGATGTACAAGAAACGAAAGCAGTTCAGTGGTTGTGTAAATATGTATGTATGGCATTCATGTGTATGGAACTTTACGAGACAATGAAAAACACGAATAGTAGAAAAGGTAAGGAATGTGATAAAGATAATAAAGTGTACAATAGGAAGTTGGTAAACGTGAGCATTTGAGTCAAGTCCCGCCCTTGCCTTTGTTGGCGGTAGACTGGAAACCGCACCTTTTAGTGGTCCTTCCCCTCTGATGGTCCTGCCCGCCTGAGCCTCGTATCATAACAGGCGTCCCTGTACCCTTAGAATGTCGCCTCATCAGACTGTTAGAGCGACGAGGGATGGGGGTCGAGACACAGACAGAAACCAATTTTACCGTCAACTGTACTTTTAAGGAACGTTCCCGGAAACCAACACTACTAGAAATAGTTTCAGGAGTGTTGTCTTCACCCTCTCCGACCACAAGAAGATTCGCTTCCAAACCAGCGGAAGTGGAAGGAACAAATCTACGCTAAAAATGGATCTGCATAATACAGGGCGGAAATTTCACTCCTTAAATGCTGGGATCGCGGGAACCGAATTCCTTAAACAAGTACAATGATACTATGTGTTAACAGAAGTTTTTGGTGGTTCGTAGAAAAGCATCCGTTCCGGCGGCAGGTTCTTCTTTTTGTTCGGGAGAAACGAGAAGTAATAAAGACTTCTCTGATAATAGGTGACCTCACATAGAAAATCTATGTGACCATTTCGTAACTACGTCACTATAATCAGGAGAACAGTGAGGGCCGAAGATACGGACCTTCACTGGCCTACTGATTATAGTGACGACAGCGCTAAAAATTAACTACATTTCCTCTCGTTCTACTTTTCCTATACTACACTAGATTTATGACATCTCCCACGACTGTATTTCATCGTAATGAACCTCAACAACTACCTTTACAACTTTTATCTGTTCTGTTCTTCTTTAATATTCAGTCGTTGAAGATTATCGGGGTTCAGCGAAAAACGTGATTCGCTCGAGTAAGCGGTGAAACGGATCATGTACCTTTTCTTTTCATATTGTATGTAACTAAATTATTCTCTACCTATAAAGGGACCTATGGAGGCTAGCTGATGTACAGGTCGCTGCTATTATTTTCCTAGTCGAAATTCAATGGCCCTAATGCGTTACATAAGCCAAGTCCGCGATATCAATCGACGTCAACGCCTCCCATCTTTGACATTTTCTTATCGGACAACACGAAGAATAGAGACAGCCGCTACAATCCTATGCCACTATATATAGCGCGCTAATGTTTGTGTGTTGTGTGTTGTGTGTGTGCTGTGTCCGACCGAAATTTATTACTCCTCTCCCCGTCGGCCTGAAGCGTTTAAGCATGGTAGAAGTGCAGGCGGCAAGATGGGAATACTCATGTCGTGTGGGAAGGCCAGACTCCGCCCACATGGAGCGGAGTTTCCGGAAATAAATGTTCGAGCGGAAATCCATAACTCCTGTTACCCTGGATTTGGGAAGTTCAAAATTGATAGTAGTAGAGGAGGCAGGATGGGATTACTGACGACGGAATGGAAACACTGACGATAGGAGAGGCCTCAGAGAACAAGCTCCTCTCACCATTGAATCCTAATGCCTTTGTTATTTATGTTATCTAGCTTTGACTTTCATTCGATAAGAAGGGTAATTGCAGTGGCGATTGATGGTACTAAATTATAAGGAGAGGAAAACTGGTTCATTCCTTGCTATTAGATTGCGACCGCTACCCAGCAAAGTCTGCGACTCAGTAAAGGATCACGGTTTCTCTTTGCTTCGAGATCATTCTTCTCATCATCAAAACTCATACGACCGCTAATATTCTTGAATTCTCATCCAATGATTTTCCGTAGGGGAGAAAAGCCTAACTGATAATGGTGTTATTATGACTTGACAACATTTGTGAGTACCATTTGCGACTTTAGTTGCCCACCAGTTGAACCTTCAATGAGTCATTGTTTTCAAGATGAACAGCAACAAAACCGGTTCGCACTCCGAAAAGCATCATTTGTTCCAAATAAAGAGGAGCTGAGAGGAAAGACAACTCTATCATAAGAGGGAGGAAAGCCCGTCGTTAGCCGGGTGATCCGACTGGTACAGAAATATGTTGTCTTGGAAATCTACGCTTACAGCGCACTTTCTCTCTATGTATAAAGAAATAACTTGGTGTGTCGGTTTGTGTGGTTGTCGGTTTGTCTGTGTGTCCGTCCGCGAAACTTTATGATTACGATCAAGGCAGCGATATGGTAAACCCAGCTCTATTATACATTTCTTTCTTACATATAAAGCAGGAACTTGGTGGGCCGGTTAACGGAATAGAGTTTGTACTGCGGAGTGAAGTGAGTTACGTGAAGTGGGTGCATCAAAACTGTGAATTCGATCTGTACCAACATCGTGCTATGTATGTCTAGACAAAAATGGGAGATGATGATATAGCTGAGAGACCACTTTTTTTCAACACCGAGGGCTGGAGCGCAAATAAGGAGGCTGCTTAATAATTGTGCTCGGGAACTTCTCTCGGACAGAAATATAGTTCTTTCACCCAAGCTTCAGGAGGGAAGGAGCACCCTGTAGGTGCGTCAATTGAATATTTAACTCATAACCCATCCTAGCCTTTTGCATGAGGTAGTCATCTCACCCCCTACCCCGGCGCTCCTTCCCTCCTGAGGCTTGGGTAACAACTATGTTCTTTCGCATAGAATCGTCTTTAACAAGAGAAAGATACCCGGTCGCAGTGACCATTCAAGATGAGATGCATATCGCCTTTTGTGGTTTCGAATGCTGATTTCAAATTTGTGTTCAAATCTGGTAAAAGATATTGGGAGCAAAGTTACGGGACCAATGGATTTCTGTGTCATACCAATGTAGCGAACGGATCACAGATGCGAGCAGTGCCGTAGCTTTGCAAGCGGTGGCGCGGTTGGTAGGATGGTGGCCCGGTAGGCGTGACACCAACGTTCGGTTCCGTGGTGCATGCGCTCGTTTTGTTTCTCCATGAACTGCGTCTTTAACGCTTTCAAAACGTTTTTCGTACTCAATGTTGGGCAAACTTCAAGCGGCTCCAAGGAGAAAAGCTGTAAATGATTCTTCGGATCAAACACTCTTCAGCATTTTGACGGCGAAATATTCTGACCGAAGGCGAAGTGATCGTAATTTAGGAGGGGAGGGAGGGAGTTAATAAAGAGCTTTTCAACTATACACTCCGATGCTATGAAAACGAGCTCGTTATCCACTGCGAGGAAGTCGTGTCCGTGAATAACGATCACAAGGATCCTCTGCGGTCGCCTGATGATACACAAACGATGGACCACTAATTCGCGATAGAAATCTCGTATGTTTATGGGAATATAGAGATCCCAAAATGAAACGTAGCCTTCATCGTTGTGATTTGGTCCATGAGCTCCAACTTTATGGCGCTGGTAGAGGAGTCCATGGCCTTCTATAGTTCCGAGTGTCGAAAGAAACCGCAATCTTTCGTACATGACAAGCACGTCCTCTATCATCACGACAGAGTGCTGCCTACGGAAAAGAAGGGAGAGTGCGAGAGGCTATGAGCTTTTGAATTAGTCTATTGTGGACAACTTACGATGTCGTTGTAACTATCAGGTGCGACATAAGTGGAGCGATCTGTCTGCCCCTGTAGATTGGCGGATAAGTTGGAAGGATAAGTTATCATAAAATTAATCTAGGAATCTCATTGCACGACACTCATTTCCACTGGATGTCGCTTCAAATTAACAATGAAGGCCCATAGGGGATAACTTCAAAGCAAGTCGTAGGTGGATTCAGGTTTCGAGTACAGCCGTGGTATCATGTCCCACCGCATCATCACGTTTACCTCTTCTTGAAAGGGCGTTTGCCTCAAGAATACCAGATAATCACGTGTGCATACAAATCGATATACTATTGTTCCACAGTTTCTTCAACAATGCCAGTTAACTTGTACCAGCTCTTCGAAACTGCGGACACTATTAAAAGAATGTGTGGAGCGTACAAAGAGGGCACTGGTCGGATGAGTCATTCGACCGCCTTCTACGTCAGTGCAGGGAGCTGCAAAAAATTACGAGACACCACCTGACTGCTCGGAGTGGAGCGGCGTATACAGGGTTGAAGAGGATCTCACGAAACGATGAGGTCAGCATGAACAATGCTTCGGATTCGCATAGATTTACACAGTCACCGCTCCTTCCGAGGCCAAATGCTCAGCGAAGCAGCAAAGAAGAACAGACTGGAAAAAAGCCAGAAGCTTCCGGCAGCAGTTCGTGCGGGCCGGCTCTCGAACACCGTCTGGACAGACGTGAAAATCTTTACGGTCGAGGTCGCGCACAACAGCTAAACCAGCGGCAGTTGCTACCTCGGGCAGAGGAAAACCAGAGAAAACGACGAATAAAAACTAGGAGCCTGTTCCCGAAAGTTATGGTATGGGCCGCAATAACATCAGAAGGCAAAACACCTCTCGTTTTTGTTGATAAAATCATCAAAATCAACTCGGAAACTTACCAGAATGTTATTTTAAGGGACACACTGTTGCCATGGGCCCGAAATCACTTTGGAGAACGGAACTTTAGCTTGCAACAGGACTGGGCACCAGCACATGGGTCGAAATCCACGATTTCCGTCTGCCGACATCATTTCCCTGGATTCTGGGACAAAGACATGTGGCCATCTAACTCCCCAGACCTCAATCCAATAGACTACTCCGTTTGGAGCTATCTGCAGCAGAGAGTGTCTCCCTAACCCGCAGTTTGGACAGTCTAAAGGCAGCTCTTCAGAGGGAATGGCAGAAAATTGGTGTAGACTGTCGACCCACCGTGGGAGCCCTTACGAAGAGATTGGAAGCTCGTATTCTAGCCAAAGGCGATCATTTCGAACAATACCTTGAATAAATGTTCCTTTATCTTAGTAATACCTTTCAATGAAAATTCTTGAAGATGTGTCCTATTTATTTTTTTACATGCAAATAGATACCGGACCACACTTTGTAGCTACCCTGTATCTCCGGTCAGTGGTAGTTGAGAAATTTATTGGATTACTCTTTCCCAGAATCCTCAATTGTAAGGGAGCCCCGTAGATGCTCAACAGCCCAAAAACGTTTTACAAGCGTTTTGATTGATGAAGCGCATGCACCAAGGAACAGACCTTGATGCCATGCCTACCAGTCCACCATCCTACCAGCTGCGCCACCGTTGCGAAGTTGAAGCTTTGCTCGGCTCGGTGATCCGTTCGGTTCAGTGGTAAAAAACGTAGAGGAATTGGTCCCGCAACTTTGCTCCCAGGATCCTTTAGCAGACTTGGAACACGGATTTGTGATCAGCGTTCGCAGCCACCTACGGCAGCATATATTTCATCTTGGATAGCCACTGTGACCAAGAATCCTTCCCCAGTAAGCATAGGTATGGTTGACTACCTCTTCTAAACACTCTAGCCCTCACTGTTGGATAAAAGCGATGCCTCCCCCATGGCTAAATTTACTAACTACTTTGTGAAAGTAAGGAACAAGGCCCGGCCTAAGCCGGGCGACGATTCGCAGCTAAATCTACACCCCGAAAAATTGGCGAACCAATTGCGCGCGACATTTGTCAACTTTTTGCGACAACTGTCTAGCTTAAAATCAGGCAATTCGTTGCGGGATCAATAGTAGCTACCTCTCAACGTCGATCAATGCAACCTTCCCTCTTCTTTTTCTATTCCCTACGCTATTCTACTATTATTCTAATCTGATAACTGTTGTATTCTACAAGATTCTCTGCTGAACACTATTCTGATGCCGTTCTGCTGGATTCCCCGCGCTAACCGAGGCTCAAGCACTGTTCGCATTTCATTTGTATGTTTTTATTCTACTGGTACTACAGTCTACTTGTATCCATTCAAATTCTGGCTTTTGTAACTCGACTTCCGTATTTGACTGTTCTGACTCTACTTTGCAGTGACTTTGTATTTCACCCTGCTTGTAATTTTAATTCTGTTGTCGCTATTCACCGCCGCAGTGGATATTGGGGAACACTTGTGGTGAGATTTAATCTACATTTATTGCATCTTCGTTTCTAACTTTTGCTTTTTTTATTATACTTGCGTCTTTTGAAATTCATTCTGTGTAATGTTTTCATATAGCTGTCTTTTAGTTTTTTTTGACTGAATTCTCTCCTAGTCACGCATTTATGAGGCAGCATAGGGCTGAATTGCGGTAGGACTTATATGATTCTACCCCTTTTCATTTTTATGCTGCTTGGAGGTGAATTCACAACTTTCCCGCTAATGTCCACCATTCTACCTCTCGACCAAGCAATGAGTAGTTTTCGCTGAATCTTCGCCGCTTATATTCTTCAATTGCTTTC
>UZAF01018673.1:4535-16203 GCA_900617895.1 Haemonchus placei | reverse complement strand
GCATATCGATTGAGCTGTAATAACGGCGAATGAGTGGTCCGCGACAGCCGCGTGCGGCGAATCGATTACCCAAAATCGTTCCTAACGCCCGTCTCCCTTTATCGGTGCATAATTGTGAAGACTCTTTGCCCGACAGTTTCATCCGAATCGTCTTGCAAGCCATCAACACGTTCCCTATGTTTCGATTACTGACGCATTCCATCATTTCTTGGGGGAAGGGGAAGGGGTGATAAAAGCTCTACACGAACGTCGGCGGGCACCCGGAAATCTTTGCAATTCGCAGTGCATTCTGAATGAATGGGTTCGTCTATGTAAATCTACACAATAATTTTTTACAATCTTCGCACAGTCTGTGTGTACGATCGAAAAGATCTTCAGAGGAGGAAACTACGCATTGTAGAGGAGGCAGTAAGGTTGTCTTGAAAAAGGATAGTCCGCAGCCAAAGGTTCTGAGGAACTGATCGGAAGTCGTACCCCTGGGACACTGTACGGAGAGAAGATCGAAACGATCGCATAAATGGAGTGAACCCAAACACCTTTGCCCTTACACCGAACAAGCATTCACTGGCTTTTTTCCTTCGCTCTCTCCTCAAAGTTCCAGTCCCTCTTTATTTTACCAGAGTACCATACTCGAGAAAGAGGGTGAATCTTATTTTTTCAAGTCCTATGTCACCTAATCAAAAAATGGGGTACTGAATCCAGGGATTCTGGATCCTGTATCCAAAGTAGGAAATTGTGATGCAAATGTGATACGACAATATATCAGGATTCTAGTAATGAGTTAGATAAATGTGAGAGCTTCGAGATCATCAAACTTCTTTCGTGCTGAACTCCAATTCCCAGGTAGAGTTGTTTTTGACGCTCTCTTGAACTATTTTTCATCCAAGAGCTAACCACTCCCACTTGCAATATTTACCAACAACAACGTCCCCTCCCAGATTTATCTTACCATGTGTGTCGCGGTCCAGGTTCAATAGATCCAGGAGTCTCATAGTTGTGTATTTGAATAGAAACCTTGCCCAAAAAGTAAACGGATTGATTCAATAATCGACGGTTTGGAACCGTCACGTCAGCAGTTACTAGATAGTCAACATCAGACACTGCTTTTGTTTGGGCGAGGCTCAAAGTAATCATTCCATCTATACGTATGAGAAGGCTCGATATCACTGGTGTCAGCTGCTGTTGCAGGGCCACAAAGGAATCGGTTCGTTTTAAAGACGTTTCATGGCTGCTTAACTCTGGAAAAAAGAAGCCAATAGTGCCCTTTCCTTCGAACGACCATTTTCTTACGTGTGTGTGCTGATTTTACGGCCTGTTGTAAACTAAAAAGTAATGGGCTATCAAGTGTGGTCATAGGGATTCAGCAGAATCACCTAACTGCCCCGAAGTGTCTGGCAGTAAAAGTGTTTGACAAGAAAAGGCTCGTAGACCCTCACACTCGTCTGTGGACACAAAAAACATGTGGGCGAAGTCCTTTGCATGAGAGTTGGTAATTGCCTATCTCCTCTTTTCAGTCAATTGCTCATTGAAGGGGAGGCTTAAATCACCAGGTGAGTGCAGGGTCTTTAACCATGCACTTATCTTGCCCAATGCATTTGATTTCGCTTTCGTAGAGTCATCTTACCTTTCGACTGGCCATGGGATTTCTGTCTTCAAGCACGGTCCAGCGCGGATCCGTACCCTTATAAATTTGATCGATTATTAATCCAGTTATAGGAAAATCACTGGAAAAAGGTAGAGTGCTAATGTAGAAAACAGGCTAGTCTGAGGAACAAGTGGGTACCGTTGACAAAGTCTTGAGATGCCACACCATCATTTTTTTATTCAGAATTGGAAGGTGTGAATCTATCGTGACTACAGTTCCCAAATGGGAGAACCCTGACGAGAATTAGCATAATCACACTCAATTCCTTCGGTATGTCCACGGTTTCATTGCAGAATGGATCATTTTCTATTTTGGGCGCTGGCATAAAGCACTCAGTTGTGTGCCCAGCCCATCCCTCATAATGGTCTATGCGGATGCTGGTCGATTTATGAATCGTCCGATGGCTGCTCTATCGCTTCCGCTTATCCTATTGATCCCACATATGATAACTAAAAATGGCATCCACTCTCGTGAATTTCATGAGCCGACACCACACCCATTTGAAAACGACATCAGGTCCTTCTTTGGAAAATCCAGTCTTTGTCAAGCTCCTCCTTCTTCCCTCCCACTTGTTTTACTAATGTCGCGAAAACTTCTGACTATACCAATGCATGGCCGGGAAGTATCGGATGCTTTGTTGGCAACTGGCCATAATTTTGTTTACTTTTCCTTGACCTTCTGAGGATCCCTAGCATTCGTTTAAACTCATGGCATCGCGACTGCAAAATGGGGTCATTTGTTCACCTAATACGTCTTCTTTGCATTTTCGGAAAAGGAGGCTTTATTGGTTTGTTTTAGTTTATATTCTGGTACTAGATCTATCAGAGAAGCTGAATCGGGATTGAAAGGTCCAATGGGATTTGTTCTATTGAACGGAGCTGGATTTAGGGGGTGCCAATCCGTCTCCTTGGCTGAAGTATGTCTGAGAATCTCGAATGTGCTTGTAAAGTCATAGCCAACAAATAACTTGTCTGGCCAGAGCTCCGAAGTCCGGTAATCTCGTAGGTAAAGCACCGCATATAGTGATGCTAGGGGATTATAAGAAACCCTGCGGGCATGTGAGGTTATGAAAAAGGACAAATCCGACTGGATCAGTTTCTCGTTTCTCTTTGTTCTTATTACTTACAATGAAATGAGCTCTGTTTCCCCATTCTCTTGGGTTCCAGTTGAGTTCGTTCTATTCGGGTGAGTTTGAAGCAGTTGCTAGCCCCTATTCGTATATCCTATTTTACGTTTTGGATCAAACTGTATGACCTTGCTGAGACCTCATTCTCTTTCGAAAATGGCTTAACCTCTCCCTTTCAAGAAGGTGTATGTTCAATTCGAAGCTCGCTTGCTCTTTTTAGTCATGGTCAAATGACAATGTGGCTCTTTCCAATCTCGTTCCCACTTAAGGATGAGTTTCTTGTTCNTCCCTATTTCGTTTTCATTTGCTAGGCAGTTTGAGCGGCCCGAAATAAATAAGTGGGTGAACAAATGAATAAATAAACAAATAAACAAATTCGCAAATTTCGTGAATAATGGGATAAGATTCGAGAAATGTAAAGGTGAAAAGGCGGAGGTGGTGTAATGGCAAAAGGCGCACTATCACGCGCATTGAATCCTAAATGGACATGCGGCAAACCAGGCATCAGGCAAACCTATTTTTACATCCCTCCGGAATCGGTCAGTTGGCACCAAACTCATCTGGGAGGATAAAGCACTCTTTCATGGCCACTGCAGTTACGAATGGAAGTCGTGTGTCGTGAGTTGGTCGCCTCTCAAAATGCGCGGTTGATTAACGCCAAATGACTTTATTACTTCGGCGGGTAAAGTGGTAGAAAGAAGTAGTTTTGGAATGCAAATGAAATGAGTCGAAGGTCATCCTCGTCGTCATTCCAGCCGTTATTGAATTATTTAAATACCTGAATATACTGTTGAAATTACCTCCCATAAGGAGAGGCAGTGAAAAACTCTCATTGTCTGGTAGGAGCCTGGGTGTGCTTTTTCACATCATTGCAGCGAACATAAAAGGTATACCGGTTAGACCGAATGGCCGTTTCGTAGCTATTCAGCAGTGAAATGTTCCCTTGTGCACAGCGCGGCGAACGTTTGCGGAGAATTTTAATGTTGTCATTTGAGAATCTCTCTTTTCTATAGATAAGCCGTTCATTTATAGCTCTTAGCTCGAGATCCATTAAGCCGAAAGCATTCGTTGCAAATATGTATTTGGAGAGATTCCTTCTGAGCCCGGGAGCCACCTCTTCTTTCCTTTTTTCCTTTTTCTGTTTACAAGGATTTCAAATTCATATTCGTTTGTGAGGCTTTGAAGAGAATCGTACCGCTTGATTCCACTGACTTTTCGATCTTGACCTCTTCGTCAAACTGTGAAAGCCAAAGGTGCTCGAGATTCATCCCTAACTAACAATACCATAACAAATTTATATTTACAAGGCCAGGAAATAGATGGAAATAGATATAAACCCAGAAATAAATGTTGTGATACTTCCGTCTCCGGCCTATTCACGGTCAAACAGAATATTCGAAGGCTTTTGAACGGGGTGAATCTCGGTAGCATCGGTAAGCAGGTTTTGACGAAGGCTGTAAGGCTGAGCGGTCAACCGAATAAAGCTGCACAAGGCTTGGTGAAGGCTTTAGATGTGGTCGGCCGATTGTCATATCATGAAATGACCAAATACGTTATGCGCATGTGAATGAACAGTGTCTATTCATAGACTAGGCGGCCATGATGTTTTAAGTAGTATCCTCGGGCGCGAGAACAGAATTGATGAACAACAGAAAAACAGCTTTATTACTGCATACTTTTTTGCCAAGATTTACCAAAAAACGTGCGATTTTTTGCAAATTCGTTGAATATGAAGTTCTAATGCGGTTTCAGACGGAATGTTAGATAAAATGAAGAGGAAAATCAAGATGGTTGGTGGCAAACACAAGCAGGCTGAGGATACGATGTCAGTGACAAGTGGAGTAAGCAGTGCCAGTATGACAAGCTCGCGCAGCACTCGTTTTATGAGCCGTCTCAACAGAACGATCAGCAAAAAGTAAGTTATTAGCAGGATGAATTATATGTCCATTTTTCTTGGTTTTGTAGTCAAACTGCTGACTTCCAGACTATCGTCACTTCAAGACGGGCATACGATATTCTCACAAAACGATGCAAACTCATCGTTGGAATCGAATGGGCATTTGGCTCCTCCAGTCCCGAACGGCAACGCTGTTGTCTACCGTGAGGGAAAGTGAGTTTCGAAGGTTTCGAGAGAGTTGAGCACTGCCTCCCCTTTCAGGGAGAATTGAAGATTTTAAAAGTGATTTTGGTGTGGTACACCTCTTTCCCACGGATTTAGGAGGTTTTCGGGTAGGGAGAACGGGCTATCACATGCTTACTACGTACTGCTTTTTTGAGTTCATTGTGACCCTCAAATGAGCTCGCTCGAAGCGCAACTCTTACAGAAGCGTTTCTGGACTGATAGGCATCGCCAATACGGTACCTCCTGGTATAGCTCAACATATGCCATCGCAGTCGGCGCACCAAAACTAAGTCGGCTGATCGTGTCAAGACCTCCAATCTTCAACGAGATCGTCATGCGATGAACCGACTCTTTTTCTTCTGTCAAAGGCGGCGGCATGTGTTGGTCTATGTCTAGTATGCTCATCATCCAGGGTAGACTGTTAGGCCCCGTTTGGTAGTAGCCTGGGTTTCTTAGGTCATCTTGTGTGCATCCCTTGCCGTCACTGCTGTCGTTTCGAAAGCACTGTTTCAAAAGGCTGAATAGTTGTAGATTGCGCTCAAGTCCCCACCTACGCTCGAAACTATGGGGATTTTTTGTGGGATAAACGATTATGGCCTACCCTGTGAATGTAGCTTCAGCTCCGCCGGCATTAAGCCCTTTGTGTAAAAACGGCTGTAACTCTGTTATGGGGCATCACCGTCGTGACCAATGCACCATTACTTTGGAGGACTTGAGTTGCACATTTTATGAATACCCAGTTATACCTAGAGAAATGAAGAAAGGTGAAAGTGTAATAGTACAATGAGGCAGTACCTGGGCCAAATGTTGTAGGCTGAGGAATTTACCCGGAGCCCCTAGATCCGATGGTTACCTTTCGATCAGTTGCTTTGGAGTTATGAACGATTGCGTCAAAGAAACTGAGCGGGGAAAGTAAATAGGATGCCCAATAGGGGACTTGAGCTCCCATTATAAAACTCCATGTGTGAGTTGGTTGCTGAACTCCCCACCAGGTAAACTAACTCACAAGATGGCGTTTTCAACTTCAACGGCACCCATACCATAAAATACCCTGAAATGAGACCTTGGACAAATACCTCTGTACTTATTTCTGAATTTATAGGCAGAGCAACGTCTCACGTCCGTCGTCCACAATAAGCGGTATCGATTTCAACGAAGATCCATCCTATACGCAATCAAATCGGCTGTCAACCCCGATCTCCAATGGGGGCCAGTTCACCCAGAACGTTGGCGGCTCGCCTACGGTATGTACAGTGAACGAACTTTGAGCATGTACTTCTTCTAACCCATTTCAAGTGTGTGTTGAGTGCTGTGTGTATTCCTGTGATTCCGTTGCTTCCTCCTCAGCGGCTGGGCCTTAGGCTTCCTTGCCTTCCCGTGATTCCTTGCTTGCTTTTGTTGTTTCGTTTGCATTATCGTTGTGATCGCTTCCAGGCGTCGACAGCTGAATCATTTCATCGAGCAAACAGCATTAGAAGTGTAGCGTCTTCTGGTTTTGGAGGATCAAACAAACCAGCGGTATGTATGATCTTCGAGATCAAGTGGATTTCAGTTTTGTGTTTGACATTTCTTTACTCAGGAGTAAGCGTTTGATTAGCTATCTGTAGTCGCTGACTTTCTTATCACTTTTCTATTGTAATATGGGGCTGTAATGATTTCGGGTGGTGCTTAGGATTCAACACTTGGGTAATGAGAGGACATGCTGGTACTATCGCTTTCTATAAGACCTGTTGCACCATTTTATCCCACAGGGCGCATTTTCGGGTAGGGAGAGGGGGAAGACGGAGGAAATAAAGTTTGAAGTTCTGAATCTGTGGGATAAGCTGTAGCGAAACAGAGCGGATTTTGACACTTTCTTTGGTCTAACCCTTTTGGTATATTTTCTAATGGCCTATAATATGTATTTTCTCAAGCCGATAGTCATTGAATTAGTGGGTTTTTCTCTTTTTAAGTATAAGGGATACGGTCAAAATGCACCATTACTGTCAGGTGGTCGGAACTATATCGCGAAGGGCTCAGTGTTATAAATGATTCCAACCTGTTAAATATGATAGTTCCCGGCATGATTAGTTGAAGTTTCTGTGCGCCGGACAACCTAGTTTCTATCACCATGGCGCATCCTGATTCATAGTGGCGAACACGAGCAGCTGCTCAATAAAGCTGAGCTGAGCCACTTCATCTACCTTTGCCTTACCATCTGCCAATCGTAAATGTTCCCTTTTCTCCTCTCATCGGATCTATCGTAGATTACCTAAATAGGGAATTTCCATTCATGAATCGTGCCGAAGTGCATGACTGTGTGGCTTGCAATAGCTGAGCTTTCACGGTATTGTAGACTAGGGAAATCTTATCAACGAATTCCAAGAAAAAAAAAGAAAACAGGGGTCAAAGCTATTAGCAGAAGGCGGACCTTTCCCAGGAGTTTTTTGATCATTTGAAGATGAATGAGTTTCTTGAAAATTTGGCTTGAAATAGATTAATCATGTGGTTGTGGTCTTCCATGAACGAAAATGGTCCGTGAAATGATTGTGTTTGTATGTCGTGCGTTTTTCTTGGCGCTTTTCCATGATGCAGTTCCTCCTTCCCTTTTATTTCCTTCTATTTGAAGCTTCTCCTTCCTTTTAATTTTTTTGGTTTCTTATGAATTTTACTTGCATGCAACGTTCCATTGTTCAGAAACAAAGAAACGACGATTTGGCGTATTCACAGCAAGATTTGCTGGCCCTTGTGGACAGTTTACGTCTTGAGCTACGTGTCAAAGATTCACGTTTGCGTGATATGGAAGAGTACATGGATAATCTGGTTGGTTCATTTGATTGTTTACCTTTGTATTTACAAATAAGCTTAGTATTCCATCTTTCTGTTATATCGGATTGTCCGGAAAAAAGATCTGATGAGGTTTTTTTGGAAATCGTGAAGTTTTCATGGGTTTGCTAAATGAGGACCCTAGCCACTCCTATGTGTATGTAACATCAGGCCATCAGGCTCCCTCTTCCTTGCGCATTCAACCCCGTATGGACCGAACTGTCTCCCCACAGTCGGCCCCTACTCTCTACAAGTTGGGATCTCTGCTGCTGAAACCCGTCGAAACAAGGGTCAAGGGTTCGGTCTTGACGCCTCTTCTAAGTGGAGCTGTGCACGCCTCGTTCCAAGCTTCAAGCCGAAAACGAGAAGAGCCTCGACTTGGTCGCCCAGCTGTGATCATGAAGTCTCTGGATATGCGTATGCAGATGAACAGTGTCTTTATAGAATTCCCACAAGAACTCCCGGAGCAGTCGGAGCAGCTGATATGAAATGTCCAGCACAAACTTCTCGAGTATCCTGATATTATATCCTGATACGCTTTTGGTTGAAGCTAATGGGATCTTTTTGCGCAATCCCTTCTTTTGCGGTCCCCATACGCCATTGACTTTCATTGGATTCAGGGTGGCGTATGAATGCTCATATTGTCAATGGTCAATGACCCATTTGGGTTTAATGCCAACTTCACTCGTTAAATGTGATGCAAGATTGTTTTGCCAGAGCGAGTTTTGATTGGGAATTGGTACAGCCCACTGTAGTGGCAGTGCCTTTTTATTTAAGTCTAGGTCCGGGAGGTTGGATAGGGGATGGGGGTTGCTTTGAAGCAGGCGAGTGATGGGAAACCAGTCATTACATCAAAGCTTGATACCCTGTTTTCCATATACACGGTTATTAATTCGGTGAATCAACTCGGGAACTGGGATAATCAATGAATCTGTTTGGTTACCGTCTCACAGGTGTCCTTTAACGGTAGCTGAGCTAATAAAATACTTTCACAGCTGGTCCTCTTTCTACTGTTTTTTACACTACTCTTTTTATTAGTTTGGGAAAATATCTTTTTCTGCTTCATAACAAACCGCTAAGGTTCCGTTTTCTTGCACATTCACAGGAGTATTTCCCAACAAAGAATTTCCGGGCATGAAATTCGCATTCTAATGCGATCTTCAGAGGCCAAGTTGATTTAGTGGTGTAGACACTCATGGTCCGTGGGTTGGAACCTGGATCGGTATCGGTGTCGATATCCGCCACTGCAACGAGCCTTCAATCCTACCAGGGTCGATCGATATGGTACCAGGCCCGTCTAGGAGGATAGAAGCGCTGATTCAGCATGAGCTGACCCACGCAAGGCCCCCGAAAGGATTGAGTTTTGGGGCGTTAATCAATTCCGTCTTAGAGGTGGCCCACGTTTTGACTCCCAGCCAGAATCGTAGAGGCATAGTGCAAGCGTATGTGGACTATACTTTATGTTGACTTTCGGTTACAAGCCGATGTGAAGTCAGTGCTCTTATCCCCCCAAGCGAGTAGTACCAACTAAACCGACACCGGAGGGAAGTAAGGCTTGGTTGGCTCAGGCGGATATCGATCCAGGATTCGAACCCGTGGCCGTGCGTGTGAGATAGTGCACCACTTGCCCCTACACCACCTCTGACCAAGAGGTCGTATGAACCTTACAAATTCAATCAGCCACTAGATCCTGAATAAAAGTTGAATGCGTAGGCACATCCCGTAAACGGGATTGATTAATGCCAGAAAATTGAATTTTCACTTTTATGCGATGTTTATGAGGCATGATTGATCTGTAATTGCGTAATGGTAGCTGAGCTTGCTTTTTTGGGAATTCATTGATCAGATTGAAGGTCCGGCTTCCAGACTATTAATGTTGCAGATTTCACGAGTAATGGAGCGAAATCCAGAACTTCTGGCTGCGCCCTTGGCTCCGGACAAGCCAAAACGTCGTTATTTCTAAAGTGACCTTGTGTGATGCCGGTTTGTATGAGTTTTTCCCTTACTCGTTTCTAGTCGTTACACATCCCCATTTATAGGAATATTCGTCAGTGCATTTTTTCAGTTAGTCGGTGGTCGTTCGAAAAGTCGTATATTGGTTTTTCGTTTTTCTTTGTACCAACCCACCTCAGCCTCATGAATTTTACTGGTACTGCCACCACTGAGCGTATTGCTTTGATGTTTTATGTCACTGCTTCGCTCTACTTCCAGTCCCATAGTAGTAGTAGTATGTAAGTTATGAGTAATATAATCCATTGCTTGAATGGGTATGAAGGTAGGGCTCTAACGCTTAGGTTAACCTTAAACACAGTCGGGAATTGCCCCCACTTTACCTTGGATATACCGGAACAATCCTGCTGTTAGGAAAGTTTAAGGGACTTGTGTAACAGATCGATAAATCGATTGGATTCAGCCGAAGGACTTTTAGAGCCCACCGAAGTTCCTGTTAATCCCACGAATTCTGAACCCATGAATGGTATACAGCCCACGTTCCCTGTCTAGTACGGTTTGGGCCCTTACAGACACTCCAATCGATAATTCCAATCGATAAGGAAAATTGAAAACTGATATTGCACTATTCGAACGACCCCATATTTCGTTGAGCTTGTAAATGGCTTTGCTTTGAGGGTCTACTTTGAACAGATCCTTCCGCTAGACTTGATTAGATCGTTCTCTTACAGCACCGGTATAGGCTGAATGCTTTTCATTGTTAGCCGCACATGTATGTAGCCTTTATTCCTCCGTTCATCCGTTCCTCCATTCATCGAGTGCTTACAGTTTGCCCGGTCCCGTTGAAGCTCTAATACATCGAAAATAAGTGTGTTTGCTCAACGTTCTACGGCCTTATGATATTGAACGTTCTGTGATTGGCAGCATGTTTACCGCGATACAAATAGTTTTGTTGAATCTCCTGAATAAGTATTTTACTAAACTGTTGAAATCCTTAATCATATGCAATTCTTGTATAAATTTGTGATAAAGTTTCTAGTTTTGGTGGTTCATCATCTCATGGGCGGAAGCCTCCCGGTGTTCCCTGAAATGGGATCATTTCATGGGCAGAAAACCCTTCAGTTGGTAGGTCAGGGTAAGCACGAGCGTTTCCATTAAGAGTCTACCATTGTCGCTTTTGAGGTAGAAAATAGTTACATACAGAATACGCGAAAGGGCAAAGCATTGATCAAAGCCTTAAGTATGCGCCATGCACTTGCCAGCCATGCAGAATTGGGATATCCCTTCAGAATTGTACCGTACTTCGTGAGGTTACAGTATGCTTGAATTTCGAAATTTTTTTAATGCTGGCCTCTTCGTACTCGTTGAGCTTCCTGTATTTAATAATCGAGCTAAAAAAACAAAGGATACTGTGGAAATTCTATTTTGAAGGAGTTCGTTACCTCTTGCTTCATTTAGCTAGTCAGGATGCGCCATCGCCTCGATTAAAGTAGGTCAATTCGCCAGTGGCAGCGTTGGCTATTTGTGTCCGAGTGTTTCATCTGAACAGTTCAAAGATGAAGTGTTTCGAATCCGTAATCGAAGCCGCTGAGCGATAACCTACTTTGGAGGAAGTGATGGTACATCCTGACCCATACCCTGTAACCTGTATCTTTTGTAAAGATTACCGCCTAGGATAATTCACGAACTGTACATGTCACATTATTCAAAGAACGGGGCTTCTCATCTGTGTGACTGGTTTTCTTTCGGGTTTAATTCATCTTGGAAAATGACATTGTAAAGGGATAATTGCGATGTTTTGTTAAATAATGCTTTTCAATTTCGATTACAGTGAAAGTCTTTGTTTGTTGCCCGAAAACAGGACTAGCTCAATGCGTTTGATTGTATATCCATGCAAACTAGTCATAAGTTCAATCGGTCGGGGCAAACTGTGCCATTTCATGCAGGAAGGTACAAAAACACTACCGGTATCAAGGTAAGGGTTAGGGTGGAAGACCGGTGTCTAGAGAATGATGTTACA
>UZAF01018672.1:0-25865 GCA_900617895.1 Haemonchus placei | reverse complement strand
GACAATACCGACGTCGACTACCTGCGGCGTACGGTCAATTCAGTCATCGAGTGTATGTAGGCCTGTGTAAGAGCAAAAGAATTGAACTTTGAACACCTGCTGTCCTAAGTGATATTGTAATTCTAATCTATTCCTCATTAAGTTTATTTGTCTCTCTGGCCTCTATCTTTGAAGTTACGATTACGAATGTGGCGTCCTATACTTTTCAGCCACCCTGTAAATAAGTAATTGCGTGAATAATGCTGCGAATATGAACTTCTGACAGAGTTGCCATCATCATTCAACATCACAATATTAGGCTAGGCTTAGGGAATGCTGAAGACTTATAAAGGCTCCGATTGGCTAACCAAGGTGATAGTTTGAGAAAAATCAGGGAGCCGGTAGGCCCAATAAAGACAGGCGTTGAATTCTCAATGGAAGGCCATGTAATGAAAAGCAAGAGATGGAGCTTGTCTAACAGTAAGTGATAAGCGTGCGTGCCAAGTGACGAACTTCAGGTGCGTGCAAATTGGGAAAGTTCCTCTTGAAAAATTTGTAGCCAAAAATAAATAATTAGAACTGAAAAGTAGAATGAAGGGTCAATCGTGCATTCCAACCAGTTACGGAAAGGAAGAGAGTTGACGTATCAGCTTTTTGACAAAACCAAGATGTTTCAAACGGTCAGAATGTTCACTATCTTTGAGGAACGCCAGAACGACATCTGCTGGATCACTATTGTGAATTTTAGTCTCCACCAGTCTCTCTACCATGATAAAAGTGGTATCATCTGGAATGATGTTTGAAGTACTCGAAAAAATGGGCGATTACGTAATTATCATTTTAATAGCACATCAAACGAGATAGCGGTGTTTTGTCTCCGATGATGAAGGATGAGAGCTAGACCTACTTCAACGACAAAAGGGCGACTGCCAAAATAGTATTTCCTACACAACTGAAATAGAACGGGAGCAACAGCAGCACATAAGATGCTGTCTAACCTGACAATTACTAATAGGGAAGCAACAGTTAACCAACACATTCCCCAATTCATAATGACCTAACGGCCTACTGTGCAGTGGGATACAGCTTCCATCCGCCTATATAGAGAGAGACAAAAATCTTTAAAAAAAATCTAAAAAAAAANAAAAAAAAAGTCTTAGGCTAACTCGAAAGAGAAGACGAGAAAAGCAAGAATCAGTCCGTTTCTCCTCTTAATCATACGAACCAATGTCAGTCATCATATATAACAGACACTCCTCACTGTCCATTTTTTAAGCAGTCGAAGCGGAACACCTAAGGCAAACTTTTCTATGGTTAGCAGTTGTCATAGAAGACGATGCTAAATTCTCGTCGATTAAATCAAAGCTTCAATGTAAATGCAAAAAGATTTCGAACATATCTTTCAGTTACTTCATGATCAGTGAAATGTATAACTCACCTCACTGCCTGACGGCTCACCGGACTGACTACCTTGACTGACATTATCCTTCTCGCCCGAATCTTCATCACCTTCAGGCTGATTTTCTTTTTCGTCATCTAGAGATCATTTTTAGATATACAAAAGCACAGCGTTATATAGCCATAGTATGCCGGCGCTACCACGAATGTGCTTACCACTGTCTTTAGCTTTCTTTTGTTTCGCCTTCTTCCCATCCTTATTCTTCTTCTCGTTACGCGGACAGTACTCATACGTGTACCACGGTTGGAATGACTCAAAGAAACCACAGTCCTAAATAAAACTCATGTCACGACCTTTTAGTTTTTCACTAGAACTTTTCACGATTAAAATGCATTGTTGACCTCAGTCAGGTTGGGGAGAATCCAAAGCTTGTGTTGTCCCATGGAGCCGAGCCAAATGATGCCAAAGAGAATTGTGCGCACTATAACAAAGATATGAAACATATAGGCAAGCCATGCATCACGACATACAATAATAACATGCAAGATTCATAAAATTCTTATCCTTCACTAATTTATATGAGGTTGGTTTTATATGAGAGCTAATTTGTTGAGAGTTTCAGAATTCTGGATTCTCGATCGATACTATATTTATCACGATGCAGTTGTAAAATTTCTTGATAGGTGAGCATAGCCAGGTTGCTTTCTAAAAAGCAGTTCACTATAATTTTGATGTACACTTTTAGGTTGCAAAGCGGAAGTGTTGGGGGAGAACTATGCAATTATGGTGAAGTAGGCGAGAAAAGAAAAAAAAAGTTTTAAAATAAGGCGATCTAAAAGTGAGAAAATAGAGGTTGTGCGAGGTGACCCTGACGGAAATGACAAGATAAGGGCATTTGAATGAGATTTCAGTTGCTGCGATAGCGTAAATATCTGACTACACAAGGCGAAAAATGTCCAGAAGTGCGTTCCACTGTCGCCATGGGTCACGAGTGCTTTGTATATCCAAAAGGGCGTTTTCTGTTAATGCTGTAGCCTCGTCCGCCCTTGCATTTAGCATACGGCCGATTCCGCCTTTGAACCCTTAGAGCCTTTATGAAATCTTAAGGCTGCCACCCTGGCTGATGCGGCCTCTCATGGTATTTGGAGGTGGGGGTATGAAAATTCTGTGAATCATCCTAAGGAGGATATCTCGAAATCCGTTTTTCTACCGTGAGCTGTGCGTGCCTTCAACCATGATTGCTGCTCTTTGCAACGTTGCTGTCAAAGAAAGAGGATCTGGAGATAAGGGGTATGCGCACGAACGTGCGTCCGAGGATGCGCGCGGCGAAGTTCGTAACGATTTGAACGACTTTGGCGCCTATCATTGGGGCCCAAATTTGAAGTAGAGTAGATCCGAAGGATCATCTGACTCTACTATACTACCCTATTTTGAGTTTGTGCCACGAAAGTTGGCGTCAGAGTCACACAAATCATCATGAAATTCGCCTCGCAAGTTGCCGCGCGTATCCTCGAACGCACATCCCCCGGAGACAAGCAATCGAAGTCTTGACAAAAGAAGCAGAAAAAAGCCGACACTAGATCCTTATCTTGACCGTTAGCGATACATCCTAGTATCCACTTGCCAGCTTCTCATTCTCCACCCGCACCAAGAAATTTTGGTAGATACGGGAGTGGGAAGGAACCCAGTCTTATACGATTCTGACACAAGTTCTGCCGTAAGATTTTCTTGAGGAGAAGCCAGTTACAGCAGGCCAAATCGAACCTCCACTCCAAGAAATTATTTCTTTGCCAAATCATTTCCGAAATCCGCGAGGTATTTCGTATCGCAAAATGCTCGTGCAAGGCAAAACTGTCACCGACAACACATACACCAATCAGCTTAGAAATTAGGGAGCACTGTCCGAGAAAAAAGGCCTTCTGTACTCCACGAAAACGCAACACCCCATATAGCCGAAATGATTCACGTGAAATTGGAGAGGCTCGATTGGGGCACGGCTCCTCGCCCACCCCATTTCATTGCCATCGTTCCTTCTGAATGCTATTCATTCGACGTTCCTAGCCAAGAGAAAGTTTACCAAGGTTGAAAATGTTGTAAGAATGATCAGCTTCCTTGGCCTGAAATCACTCTAGTCCTGTAGCACGGGGATTGCTAACCTGGCCGATAGAAGAAAACGGTAGTGAGTGAGGACNGTGTATGAACTTTTAGTAAATTTTCCCATAGTTGAATAGAAAAAAGAAAGAAAGCCAAACAGCTCAAGACCTTGTTATCAAGGAAGCCAAATAGCTCAAGACCTTGTTACGAACCTGATATAAATATCGGCCAGCATTGAAAAAAAAAATATCCTGAATGCTTACGAATGGCAACCACTACGATGGCTCCGAAAAGCGAAATTCCAGCAAGTGACAAGTAATAGACTCCTTGACGAAGCCAAATCGGCCATAACGGGAACAGACAGCCGACAATAGTGCCCAGAACTAGAAAGCAGGCCACTTTTACCATATGTATAAAAAGTCTTCCCAGAGAAAAATCCCAAGTTGAAGTGACTCTCGAAATGAGGCATATATCGCAACATGTGTTTTCAGATGCTGATATCAAATCTGCCTTCCGAATCTGTCAATCGAATGGTTCTATGAATGCAGCCAAGAAGATGGTTTTGAGTGACCATTTGATGTAAGCGAACCCAAATGACATGTGTGTTCTATTACTCAGCTTACAGAAGAAGTAAATATGACCCTTTATGTGCAAAAGAGCATGGTTCGAATTTCTAGGAAGGGGGGAGGGGGAGGTTTTTGCAGTCAAGACGTCTTTTTTGAGGTTTGCGAATCCATTTTCTTTTGATTTATTAGCATTCTACAAACTTATCTTTTTGGTGAAATAGTACCCACTGAAACACTACAACATCGCTTCAAGACTCCTAAGAGCCTCAAAAAGATTAGAAAGGGTGAAGCGGTAGCTCACTGCAACTACCCACTCTCTCACGTTATGTCTTGCCTTTCCGCTGCTGACCATCTAGGTCAGAATCTCCTGAGGGCGCTCAGGACCTGCTGTAGATTACACTACGTTCGTCAACCTGACCTTGATAAGAAACCGCTGGAGAATCCCTGAATAGAAGAATTTACGAGCATAAAGTTTGGAGGTCCGGTAGAGTAAAACGCACATCATGAGCAAGCAGTTCAAGCTAGAGTGAGGGTGATCGTGCGTAGCGACAATCTCCGAAATCTCGAATACTGCTGATAGTGGCTTTGGGAACATCGTTTGAAGCATCTTCCGCTGTCACCTTAAGCTCAGCAAGCTTCCTCTTGATCACGTCTCGCTACCTCTTCTTTGAGGCTGCCCTTGGCCGCCTTCTTTGAGCCTCGAACTCCACTGCCTTCTATGTGGGATGGTGTGTCTCACCACTGTCCGGTATACCTTTCCTTTTATCGCTATCGAGCATCGTCGGTGGCAGCGGATATCAATGAGCTCATCTCATTTCGCCCACAGCGCAGCGTTGATCCGAGCCTTCACAGCCTGACCCACACTATCGTCAGCAGTTAGGTCACTTCTCAAGTACCGGAACTCTTGGACTTTCTCGATCTTTTTTTTTCACAGGTAGCCCACGAACGGCTCTAGACACTCCTCCGAGTTGAGAAACTTGGTTTTTCTCCTGTTCAGCTGAAGCCCATACGCCGCCTGGATTTTTAGCCACCTTTGCAGCTTTTCCTAATTTTCCTCTCTACTCTCCGTTATCAGTACGGTGTAATCAGCGTAAAGGTTGGTCCTCCATGATCCCTGTAGGAGTCTTTTTGTGATGACATCCAGCATTAATAGGAAAAGGAACGAGCTCAGACCTGGTCCCTGGTATACCCCAACCGTGACAATTATTGATTGCTCTTGATGGAGCGTAAGGAGTGCATGTCAAGTTTTCTTGGGCCCATCGTACACTTACTTCAAAAGAGAGATCAGGTGTTCCGGAAAGTTTTGTTCTCGCACATAATGATCGAAAGCCTTCTCCAGAGCGAAGAAGGCAAGTTGTATGGTCTACGTTTTTCTGTATACTTCTCCATCAGCAATGATGATGGCAGCCGTGGTAGACCTTTCTGACATGAAGCCGAGCGGCTACTGTGAGATCGGGATCGGTTCCCTCAACGGTTAATCAACTCAACTCAAATTGCGTCGAATAGCCGTCTGAGTTTCATTAGAACCCTCGGTAATTTCAACTTTCCATCGCGTCTCCCTTCGGCTTGAGGACGGGAAGGATAGTGCTGCTCTTCCTCACATCTGAGATCCTTCCTTCGGTCGGTGATCTGAAATCGGGTGAGCTAATTCCGCGCCTTCCAGCTTTTCAACAACCCATCCGGATCAGTCGCTTTGCCAACCTTCATGTTCCCTATTTTTCAACGGACACTTCTCTGTCCAGAGTGCAATGGGGGCAGCTGCCGCTTCTGTATGGAAGCTACCCATGCGATGGAATTCGACGTTGAAGAGCCTACCGAAGTATCCTTGCCACCTGCGCTGACCTCAGTTGGGTTTGTTAGAATGGCATCTTCGCTACTCTTTACCATCTGGCCTTGGCCAGTCGGAAGATGAACTACATTCCTTCTCGACTATTGAGCATCTCGTCAAAGACGTATCTTTATATTTTCTTTGACTTCGCTACGGCTACCTTGACAAGCCTCCTGCAAATTCTGTGGGCAACTAAGTCTCTGGAGCTCTAGTCTATCCCCAACGTCTTTCTTCTGTTTTACGACTCTTTGGACTTTGTCGCAGAACCACGCCGCCTTGTCTCCTTTGAAACCACTCGCGTCTCACCCAGTGTTTCTTTTGCACATTGCAGACCTTAACTGTGTCGTTCCCTATTGGATGGACCGTTCACTGAGAGTCCGGAAGTCCAGCTTTTGGATTCTTTCGCTTGGGATCGACTTTTTCTACTTGATGCAGCCTCCGAGATCGAATTCTTCGCTCTGCCCTTGTTCTTGCTCTTTTACGCGACCGATATCTATGCCCGCTAGGGCAGGACTGTGCTGTGGCTAATTCTTCGCCAGGCAGTACTTTTACGGTTCCCAGCGACCATATTCTAACGAGCTCATGGTCGCTTTCCGTTTCTTTCCCTGCACTGTAGGTTAATTTCTAGGCCGTCCTTTTCGTCAATGTTGCATACTGCCAGGTTCTGGAATGTCATCAGATCGAGGACCCTCTCTTCTTCATCTTTTCTGGCTCCTATTTCTTGGGTGGCGGTACTTTCCTCTGCATACCCTCGGTAAGCGGTAGTGCTTCCGCAGCGGTTACGGTATCTTCGCACTGAGAATTCAGAACATTGCCTTCATAGCGCGCAACAGCGCGCGATCTGATGCGGCGAGCGCGACGCGATTTTCGGGAGGAATTATTTACACCACTATTCCTCCACCTCCGTGGGCCTTTCTACGACACTCCATTCACTGCTGACGTGGTGGTCCTTCATATCACCTCCCAACAAGATAGCCCCATTCTGGAATCTGTCTGAAAGGAATCTGGTCTGATGGCATCGCCAAGGCCCCGATAGATCTTGTCCTTTTCTGACACGGGGCAACCTGTTTTCGGAGCGCACACGGATATTATTCCCCGGTACCCCTCTTTCTTGTCTATCCCCACAGCCATGATTCGACCGCTACATAACATATACATATACAGCTTTACACTCTCTCAAGACTNCTACACTCGTAAGACCCAGATGTTCCTGCGCTTTACTAAATCAGCAACCTCTTGGGATTCTCAGGATGCGACCCCACGTTCAGAGTAAAGCAAATTTTTTGCCTACTATCACCGGTTTCCTTTAGTTTCTGTGTTATTAGATTTAAAAAACTTCTCTTTTATTCATGAGAAGCCGAGAGCTACTCAAGCTTCCAAACCGGGTCTTTTCGATCCACAATCCTGTTTTCCTTTTGATTTGGTAAGACATTGTGAAGGAACAGGGTGTAAAAAAAATCTTGTTCACTAGTTTTTCTTATTGTGTTCAACTTATTCGTTTTAAACTTCTGCGTTAGGACCTTATGATTATAGGACGTTGCAACCTATAATCATAAGGTGATGAAAGTTATCTTGCATTGAATATAGAGGACATAAACAAAGTGTAAATCGAAAGAACTCTGCTTAGGTTGTTAAGATATCAATAAAAGCTAAAAATGTCGTAGATGCGATAAGGTCGACATTAAAGGAATCTTCAGGTTCCAAGGGAAAGATCGTCTACAAAGCAAAAGCCTCGCTCCTACAAATCCGAACCATTTTATATCGCACATTAAGCGCCACAGGTCTAGGTCTAAGGTACAGCTGAGAAATCGGGACATCCGTCATTTGTGTTCCTCTATATTAAGTGATCACTTAAAACCACCTTCGTGACTCCGTTCATGGAATTCTTCAGCATTCGGCAAATTTGCAAAGCAAACTTAAGATCAGCGTCCGAAAACTTGTCTAGCTGTACAAGCCTTCTTTCAAATAACCGCTTCGACTTGGGATCCTTCCCTGGTAAGCTAGAATTATTGTTCGAACAACTCTAATAAAGCAAAATCTGAATAAAACAGTACAGCATCGTGAATAACACTTACCCATACACAGTCCTATAACCTTTTTATATAATGGCGTTGGATCAAACACCCACACATACACATCTTTGTCATCATTAAATACCTAAAATGATGTAACTTCATGCATCTATTATGTTCCAAGGGCAAAAGATCAACTGACAATGAATGGAAACAGAACACATACCTGCACATCATGTATCTCAAGCTTGACCTTTTTCTTTTTCTTTTTGTCTTCTTCTTCCTGAAAGCTAAGGATTAAGAGAAAAAACAAATTAGGCATCAAGGGTGCAATCACAAAACTTGGAAAAATCCTATTAAAGGCACAGATCACGATAACTTTGGGATATCAAGATAATGACGAAAAATGAAAGAGAGGGTGGGAAATAGTGCGATGGAGGCGCAGAAAGCGTGAGTGTCGATGGTCCTAGAAGATAGCGAGCTTCAAAAAAGCACGAGATATACAACGTGTGTCGTTGCGCACGGCTGACGAAAGTAAGCAAAAACACATTCCAGCTCTCTTAATACATTCAAAATCACTGGCATAACTTAACCAAAACGCGATTAACAGCAAAAATAATTCGCCTTTTTCATCCCCATTAGATAGAAAACGAGAAAAATGACCGCAGCCGCAAAAAAAATCAACAGGGAACAACAGAATAAAAGTCAAACATGCTTTCACCACTCGGCGATCAGCTGTTTGCATGCTGAACGTGTGGGTCCCAATGCAGATAGCACAACCAGTATGGTCTCGACATGCGTCTGACATATCATCCATCGATCGATGGGTGAGGACGTCGACGAACCCAGTAACGGGGCTCATATTATTCCCTGTCCGTTGAATTTTCTCTCCTGACAGCATCCTTTTTATTACCCTTGGGGACCACTGGGTAGTCCTAGGAAGAAGGCCTAGGAGCCATTTTTATCGCGAACTGGGTCTTCAATGTAAATGGTCAGTATCTCTGTACAACAGTGTGGAAATGGATAAAAACGAAATAAAGAAAAGGAAAAATCGTTGCCTTTGTTTTTTTCTCGTCCGAATCCTTCGCTTTCTTTTCGTCCTTTTTGTCTTCTGCCTCTGTCTCAGTTACCGTCTCGTCATCTTTCTTTTTTTTTTCGTCTTTATCAAGCTTCGCCAGTTTCCCTGAATCTGAAGAGGGCAGCTGGAATGAATGGATGAAAAATTAATTAGAAGCCGGTTTACCCTTATCCTTTTTCTCCTTATCCTCTTTCTTCTTTGGCACCAGTTTTCGCGCATGAAAGAACAGTTGATGATCCATTAGTTCACGCATATAATTAACTGCAGCCTGCCTAAATCATTACTATACCCGGACCTTTACAAGTGAAGGCATAGCGGAAAGGACCTACCGATTGGGGAATAACATGGCTGCTTCATTTTTAGCTTTTGAACCATACTTTGACTCCATCAAAGTGTCAATAGCTTTTGAACCTGGAAATAATGACTGATGTTATTTTGAAACAGTAGTACGAAGAATAAATTAGATTACCTGAAAAGTAGTGTACTTCATTTCCTTGAAACATCGTTGTACTTGTCGGACAGTTGAAACGAACATATCGAGCAACAGCATCTTGCTCTTTTGACAGTGAACCATCATCAACTGGATCCTTAACTAGCTTTTTAATGAGCCGATCTGCATTCATACACAAAGCGTTAGCAATCGATATTCTAATACTGCTATCTACCAGTTTTCATCAAGAAAAAAGACTGAAAATGAGGGGTATGAGTGAAAAGAGCAATATTCGACTACGTTTTACTGAGCAAATGTTAATTAACTAGCAAAAAATACGTCAGCTCCACAATCTCTAGCACTGGTGCATGAAACCGAGCAGACCGGCCTTTGTCAAGAAGTGAGGGTGTAACAACGATTAAATCAACTTTGAACAACACTTAACACACGAGAAATCGAACATCCCATACTTCCTCTGAATAGAACCTCCCTCCCGAGTAAACATTTCGAGACAATTCAGGTGTTTCAACACAGCGCAGTTCCTAACCAAAAAGAGAATGACATTCCATAACTTTCAGAAAGAGCTGACCATAGTCATATATGATAAGCCCGAAAAAGGAAAGTCGCGAGAATTCTTCCCAAATAAATGGTTCGTTTCAACGGCTCTTCCATTTGAGTGTAGCACCATCAAAAAGAGCGTTGACTAGGAGAAACCTTGCACTACTACGGAAAATTAACAAAAATGCACTAACCTTCTTGCCTCCTTTCCTTTTGGTTGACATGGAGTACCTGGAATCAAAACGCTACGTTAATTGGTATTGGTCAAAATAGGCCTTATGAACGATGAATTTACAGGTCCTCGCAAAGGCCCTTTATTAGAACAACAAAAAACGGATAAACCAGGAATTGAGCATAGAAAATACATTAGGAAGTGGTGAAAAGCAGGACCATCCTATTCTGAACAGTGGCCATTCCTGCGGAAAACCATCGTAGGAGTTATGAAAATGGGAAAAATTTAAGGCAGTTGACGTTGATGGCGAGCGGTTGCGGTACGATGTTCAGCTGGAGCACATCAGTGGAAAAGTGGACAGCTGGCTTCAACGCGTGTTGTATGTATACGTGGAAGGGGATCATTAGTGATGGGGGTCAATTATCTCTGCTGATCGATTTGAAGTTCTTCAAAAAAGAAAGGAATACCTCTAATACATTCTCGCTGAAATTCCCGTCTCCTGAATAATATTGCGAAAACAATTTTGGACTTGTCCATGATTTCCACAATTTCATGAGGACATAATCAGCTCTTTCCCATAAGAGGACCTAGAATACAATACTTGTAATGCTCTGCTTATTGTTGAGCTGATTTTTCAGTTCTGGATGCTATCGTTGGGATTGCTTGCTTAAAGAACAAAATCATGCAGACTAGCAATAAAACTGCCAAGTAAGAAGTACAATTCAAAGTTGGGCGTAGTCAAGAGGAAGGAACAGTGAAGGTCTCGTCAAGCGTTGCCCATTTGAAGTCTCATTTTCATGCAGTGCTCTCGGCTAAAATCTTTTGTTGTGTTCGTGCCTTCACAGTGAACAAAGCATTTGGTGAACGGTTCTACGTTCTATGAGTGGAAGGCCTTTTTAAGGGACCCACTCTAATACTCTGGGTCAGCCGCACTAACGCTAGGCTTTTGCGATTTCTCGCGCGACATATGTATAGGCTTAGCATTTATCAAAAATGCATCTCGTATGGTAGAAGTATACTACTAGGATCAAACTCTTCTTTTTTCAAGATTATGCTTCTTCGCGAGCATTGTGTAAACAGCAACGGAATCTCGCAAAGCTGGCGATTCGTGGACAAAACTTCGGTCTCGGACGGGACTCGAACCCGTTCTTGTACTTACCGGGGACCGTTCTCTTATCCCTTACATTACCGAGTCCCCGCTTGCCCTCGCCTTCTTAATGGCTTATATGCCATAGCTTATCAGCACTCACACTACAACGTGTTGAGCCGGACAGCCAATATCAGCACAGAACCGTTAAGCTGTAAGCTTTACATGGTAGAACTTGTTTTGACTTGATGTTTTGTTAATTGCTAATATATCGCCGCAGTACGCGCTCCGAAAGTCTCACAAGGTTGGCGACAAGGTAAGGGATAAGAGAACGGTCCCCGGAAAGTACAAGATCGAGTTCGAGTCCCGTCCGAGATTGAAGTTTTGTCCACAAATCGCCAACATTGTGAGACTTTCGGAACGTGTACTACGGCGATATGACAGCAGTTAGCAAAACATCAAGCTGCAACCTTATGGATACTTTTTTTGTAATCATCTACACAAGCTATAGCCCATGAATAAATGTAGATTCTTATTCTATAAGCTCTTTTCTAGCTTGATACAGGGTGCGCCATATATATGGTAACGAAAGAATTGGGCTACAGCAACAGCAGCTCATACTGATACATGACGAATCTATGTGAGCTATTTACTATGCATCGCATCTACAAAATAAACACACGGTCATCTTCTATAACCGTCTCCTTTACTAGTTATGGCTCGAAATCGCTTCGTCTACTCATCGACGGTGTCACGCATAGTTTCTTGGAAAACCCCAGCCCAGGCTTTTTTCAACGATTTCTTACAATTAGAAGCAGTAACAGTGGTGCGCATTGAGGCGCATGCGCCTCTCTCCAGTATGGACTAAATCCAGTGACCCATCACATCGTGGTCCGGAAAATTTTAGAAGGATTGTAAGGTGGGATATGGTCACGAACATTTCTTCAGCACCAGTCTCGGTCATTTAACATTCGTGAGCAGTTTTGTGCGCCGTAGTTTACAAATCTTATACCTAGAAATATCTTTGACCCTCAACTGCATCCTTCTAGAAAGACGCTTTTTGAAGAGGTTCGGATTAAATTTTGTATTTTTCTCTACCAAATTTGCAATATCGCTCTGATGGTGAGGTTCTAGCCCAAACCATCATTAAAGAGGGAAAATGGCTACAACAGTAATCTTCAGTGATGGCGCAGTTGGGAGGGCGGCGGACTGGTAGAAGCGATAAGGAGGTTCGAGTCTTTGGTGAATGCGCTTGCTCTCTTGCAAAACCCTTTTGCGCACCATATAAACCATTTACAGCCCTCCTTCACATTTACGGAGCACTGGAAATGCTAATATAAGTGAATTTTTTCGTCAGCTCCACAGACCGAATAGGGAGGAGTGCNCATGGAACCCTTCCGCTCTTGGCACTCAAAATGTGGTCAAGGAATTCAGCCATTTCATGCACTTTCAAAGGAGGGCTGTCGGATGACTCGTCAGGGTATAGCGCTTTTCGATGAAGTAATGCCCCTCTACGGGTAGAAGTGAGCTGGTGCAATTTAGCTGTTATTTTTATGCAAAATTACCATCGAAATAATAGGCGAGCATTTTACGAACAGATATGATAAGCCAACACAAAGTGTTTGAAGTGGAAAAGCTTCTCCAGTGTGAGCAACGCATGATAGAAATTTCACCACATCCCGTAACTCTCAATGTTCCCGCTTAGTTTAGAACCAATACCCTACAGTATTTCCAAATTCTCCCAGGTCCCCATCCAATTCCCCTGATGCAAAGCATGAGTAAGAAATTTTTGAATCAAGGTGCGCTAAACAAGAAGTGCACTAGTGAGGTAGGGGGAATCATGGAGTTGCGGTTGCTAAAGTGGAAGTCCAGATCATGAACACTTAGCTTTAAGTAGTGAGGGAAAAGCATATATCGAGAGGCTCAGTTTGAGAAGTTGCGTTCAGTGGAATGTTTTCAACTCCTTGTCAGTTGGCAAAGCACCCTGAATCGCTTCATGGTCCTCGAACGAGCTCCATGGGTCCACAATCAGAGGGTTAAAGGCAAATCTGTTGATGCAACGCACGATCTAATCCAATCATGCATAAGTTCTTTGCTCATCACGTGGGTTGTATTGTGACCTTAGGTGCAGAAGGGTTCTGTGTGCCTCTCTATTCGTTCTGTGGAGCTGATGAAAAAATTCACTCGTATCAGCGTTTTCAGCGCTCCGCAAATGTAAAGGAGGGCTGTAAGTGGTTTGTAAAGGGGTTTTGCAAGCGTTTAAGTCACTTTTTATAAAAAAGCAAAACAAGCGCAGTCATCAAAGACTCGAACCTCCCTATCACGTCTACCAGCCCGCCGCCTTCCCAACTGCGCCATCACTGCACGCTTGCACAGTGTTGGTTCTCGTATAAAAGCAAAAAAAAAGACTTGACGCGTGGGGAAAGGGGGTCCGTAGTTTTGTTCCCAGGATCGTTCCCAGTCTCGAGATCAGCGTTCGAAACTGCCCACGTCGGCATACATCTCATCTTAAATGGCCACTGCGATCTGGTATCCTTTCCTTGTCAGCGGCTTCAGCACTCGTAGTGTGAAATACTCTATATATAAAGCACTAACTTTGCGTGTCTGTTTGTATGCCCGTTTGTGTGTATTCGCAACAGCCACGTAGGCACGATAAAGAGCGTGGAGATCACGTGAGCGCGGTGGGGAAGCAGATCACACGCTAACCAATTTTTAGAGAAGAGAGAATGTAGGGTGGGAAAGGTTTTACATGGGCATCTGTTGGTATCAGGCATCGTCGAACACTCCGCTGACTGTTTTCCATTATATCTCTGATGCGCAATTAAATAATGTTTTGGAGCGTTAATCAATTCTGCCAGGAGGATCCCGCGCATTTGATTTCCATTCAGAATCGTAGTGGTGCCTTGAATGCGAGTGTGGCAAATTCAATGACTTGCGGTGGCCGACCAATGTACAAGTCAGTGCTTTCCTGCACATCCGCCCCGATGCGCAATTATCTATAATACAATCAAACTAGAACAACATTTCCAATATAAATATAATGGCAGCTACGCTCTTGGAAGGATTTTTTGCTCTAGCGCTTAATGCGATGCGCGATTTCTGAAAGTCAAGAATTCCGGGTGAAGCAGTGTCGTTTATACGGAACATGTGAATGTTCTACTGCTCTTCTCGAGTAAGATCGTAGATGAGCGGTTGTGACATGTGGTGCACGCAGTCAGAAAAGCGTGTTGAAGCGCGTGCCACGCACGAGTCGCGCAAGGCATTTCTTTTTTCTTTCTAACTTCTCCTAGTCTCACTCTAATCTGGACTCATTTACTCGAGGTAGACTTGCCCTCATTTTCATCGAAGTAGAACATGCAAACATATAAACAGTCATTTTTCTCGTGTTTCTGCGGGCTCCGCAGTGTGCTCTTTTTCAGAAATTGGCTTCGAAAAGGGATCGTATGTGAGACCAGACGACCATTTTGAGGTTTGCCGTTGACCCGTCTACGCATTGTAATTCAAGAGACTCTCATGTGAGAAATGTTGAGACGAGGAGCGATCCTGTTAAAGGACTCACCAAATGTGCACAAGGCGGAAGCTCCCTTCTCGAAATCTGACGAATTGAGAGCACCAAAGTAGATATGTGGGCAAAGGTATATCGTGAAAATAAGGAAAGGTGCGGATCTGGGAAAACCCTCCAAACAAGGAAATTACGGGCGTCCGAAAATTTGCTACCAAATTTATGGCGCACCCTGTCGAAAGCGTCTGAAGATCTCAAAAATTCATGGTTGATTCAGAGGGGCAGTTGTTTCTGGAATACGGGCAAACATTGAGTCGAAGAGCGACCTTCCCAAATCCGTTTCATCCCGCGCTATAGTTCCATATCCAGGTCAGTTCACATTGACCCTTTTGCGCTGGGCGCTCTGATACATTCACTCATCGCATATCTTCAAATGTCATGCTATGACATATTTTCTTGTGAATCTGAACTTTTTATTTTCGCCGACATTATGAGGGAAAACCTCGAAGTTCCAGAGAAGAACACACAAGTTTCATTGTCGAAGCTTGTTCTCTACCTCTGATTAGGATTTTAAAGTAAATCTGCAACTCAGTGCCAGATTTTCTTCAATGTGTCTCAGAGAACTTTCTGTTGGCCGCAAGCTTGCTTCGCTTTCCCAATGTTTTGCTTTATTTTTGTTTTTTTTTNTTTTTTTTTGGCATTTCGCAGATGACTTCTGTTTGCTCTATTATGTAGGGTATGAATAGGAGATAATTGAACAAGTAGCTAGTTACTTTCCTAACCTTTCGCAATTGCTCTTTCTTTCTTTCATTGTACGTGATAGGGTACAAATTTGACGGTCTCGATCGATATACTGCAGCGGAATTCTTTTTCTATGTATGCGGTACCCGCTGCATTTGGCTCTAACTAGGTACTATCGTGGAACAAAAGTGACTGGAAGTGACAAATACATAAATCTGCAACATGTTGCTATGTCCGCTGAATGATTGCTATTGTAGGAAGGGTAGTAGCAGGAAAAATTGTCACCATGAAAGAGAAGTTCGTTCGAATAGGCTGCGGAATCTAAATGGTGGTAGTGGTAGCGTAAATATAGCAAAAATCATGCCATAGATGACAGCATGTGTTAGGTAGATTGATACAATATGTAGGCTGAAGAAAGTTGCTCGTAGGCAGCATCATGCGTTATTTTTTTATCGCCAGCGGAGTCCTGACACGTCAGCAAATTTGTTAAATACAACGGGAACCCCAGTAGGGTTCGACAAATCATAGATAGCTAGAAAGCTCCACATAGCATCATGTAGAATAGCGATGACTTCATATTAGACAATAAATTACAGATTCCAAATAGGAGAAATCAGGTCTCAACCTCCACGTTCACCTTTCTCGAAATCTATGCATTTGTACCATTATTAGTAAATGTCTGTGCTAAACAGGTTTTTTAATAGTGAAATATTGATTCACCTGTCGTTTCGACCAACTCATTGTTATCAAGTTTGGAAACATGCGGCCACCTCTGCCGCAAACCTATAAAATCGGGGTTATAGTCGGTTGTGTTGATGGACCGACAGATCGCATGTCATGAATTCTGATTAAAACCATCGGTCAGCTTCTGGTCCATGTACCATCACATCTCGAGTACGGGACAAAACTTGGACTGCTTATGTGCTTACAGATTTCAATGCGACTGCGGTGTCGAGTAATTTGATGTACCTGGGCTCTGCCAACTTCAGCAGCAATGGAGCTTTGCAAGCAGTTTCAGAATTACTTGATCAGCACGAAAGGAGTGTGGTGACATCCGAGTTGAGCCAGCCACAAATGATGGCTATTCTCAAGGAGTGCCTGAACTGCAGTGTATCTCCGGTCCAAGAGATAATTTTCACAGATAAGAGGGCTTGCGATGGAACAGCGACTAGCACCGGTTATTGCTGTCTGCTTTATGAGTCGAGTCGGACGTCCAGTGCTAGCGCGCTTTCTCATAATGTACTGCTGCTACATAAACGGCTGTTTCGTCATAACATCAACTCGCCCAGAAAAGATGAGTTGTTCGACAATCTAGCCAGGCAATAGCAGTACATCAAGTTAACTCGAGAAGTCTCGCGCAAAGGTCGATTACCCTATCTGAATACTGAGGTAAGGGTTATGAGGGGAGCATACAGTGTGAAATGGTATAGAAAAGGAAGCTCTAAGAATATCATCATTCACGCAATGCCGGCACACTCCAGAATTGTTAAACGTGCAGTGTTACGGAACATGTACAAAACGGCTGTGTAGGTATGCACTGGTAACAAGAAGAGTCCAGAAGGTTAGCACACCGGATAGCTAATCTTAATGGAAGCCCTACTCGGCAACATAGCACACAAAGCAGATCAAGGCCTCTTCCATGTAGAACTGAAGATAGGATGTGTTCAGTTACCACTTATACAGAACCGAATCGGCTCAGCTATACAGCATTGCCTGAAAAGAGCGGATCTAGCCAATGACGTTTTCTTGGTTGACACAGAGTGCATCAACATAACTGGTGACCTCTTGCCCTACATCCCTCCATGTGAGCTTTCATAGTGGAGAATGATGCGTGTCACGTCGCGATATTATAAATGGAACGTGGTTGATCGGACTGTCACAATTGCTTTCTCATCTCTAAGTTGAGCAACGTTTCGGTGTTGGCGGAATTGAATTGAGTCACTTGTTGGGAATTCTACTCAAACTACTTAGTTGGAAGTTCATCAGTCTGAGTTGCAACTAGTTAAGAGCTGGTCTTCGTCGAGCGTGACAGGTAACACTCTGAGGTTCCGAAGCGCTTTCCTGCATCGATAAGGACGAGTTGGACGAAAATTTCAGGCGAGTAAGTTTTAGATGATCAAAAGCCTGTTTGACATAGATGCGTCGACTAATGATAGCAGGTAAAACATTTTACGGCTCAAGAGCGAGCAGCTTATTGGAGTTTACCTTTTATATAATTTGTGATATGAGCACCTACAGGAGCCCATTCATCGTTTACTTCCTGAATCTCGACGAAGGGTGGTATCGGTGAAGAGGAGAGGCAATGGAAGTGGATACTATATCAAAGATATTGTATTTAACACCTGCCAACAACAGGAGAAACGTCGAGCATTTTCTACAGCGTGAACAGCTGTGTTGCTGTGAAGATATACTGTCTTCTGCGTTATCTGTCATCCCATTTATCATCAATTTGCTCGAGGGGATTGCACGTTCGTCCCTATCGCGAGCAACTGTAGTCCAGAGGACAAGATTCGTTAAATTACACGAAGTATATAATTGCCTTAAATAGAGCTGACGAAAGACAGGCGGCTGTAGACGTACTCAGATAATGTCCCACGAAATCCAGTCAGGGTCCTTGATCCAACGGTCATTATGAAATCGCATGACTTTGATCATCGACTCCCTCGAGCGTACATGATCCTCTTTGTTGACGAAGCTAACAACTCTGTGTTCCCCTCTTCACTTTAATGGCGAGACTCCAAGAGCAACCCTTGTACAGCGACTTGAATGACGGAGATCGCTTGCTATTTCTGCTAAAAGAGAGTCCCATTATCAGAGACAAAGCTAGTGCCGGATCTTCTCTGTCTTCTTAATTCGTCATCTACTAATTTTCCAGTAATATACATTCTGTGTCTCGTTTCAAATCAACTTCATTGAGCGAGGTCCTTCGGTAGCCCTCTCACACACCACAGAACAAGGGCGGAGGTATTTGCGCCACTAAAAGATGACATAGCTTGATTTCCGATTCCCTCGAATCATTGGCATTATTGTTGTGACTAAGCTTCTCCATCACCATCAATCACATGGACCTGATGCTCATACCGAACAAGAGCCTCTGCAGGATTGAACTCGTGGTCTCTCTGAGTGCACTGTAATCTTACACCCTTGAGCCCTTATCCTGCAGCAAAGATTTGCGAAGTGGTCTAGCGTTACGAATAGTCGCGATATGGAGCTTACATATCATTGGTTCTAGGCTCAGTGCAATTAGGAAAGTCTAGCTTCATTTGTTAGTCAATTGAATAACAGCTTCTCGTACTCTGAAAGAAGGGCAGCGCTGATAAGATCATCTCTTCCTTATGCTTCGGCAGGGAGCCTTCTCCTCTAAAGTGGACAGTGCCCTCTAATCCGCAGGCAATCGAAGCCAGCGTACGTGTTTGTGAGCGCTGTTGCTTCAACTTTATATATAGAGTGAGCGTGCATCGTTTGCCTTCCGAGAGGTAGGCCTGGGCTTGCAATCGTTAAAATACACTGACTAAAGCCATGCCTATAAATTGCGATAAAAATAATGTACTGCGATCAGTGTTGCGATGATGTGATGCGAAAGCCCATATGGTGACGTTCAACGCATGCGGGCCGGTGATAACTTCGACGATAATTACTCTCGCGCAAGCTGATACTATTACTTGAGCGTGAAGAGCAACGTGTGAACTGTACAGCTCACTAAGCCGTATCATTCAAAGTGGAAGTGGGCTCTGCGCGGGTCATGGTATGGGCATGTTGGCGAAGCGGTGAGAAGCGGTTGTAAAGAACGGTCATTCTTGGCGGAATCGTTGCTGGTGACGTTGAGCAAGCAATACCGAACAAGTCTGAATGCTCCCTTTCCTTTATAGCTGCTTACTATTCAATATGAGCGGCTCTGTCTACAGACCATCTAAGGTTGTTTGCCCATAACCTCTAGAACCCTAGAAGAACAAACTTTTTATCAGTGCATGAAATCAATAGATGGAAAAAGCATGAAACTTTAGGCCTGAGCACTGATTGACAAAAGCGTCTATCTTAAGAAGTGTTGTGCACCATCGGGCCACTACTAATATTTTGCCCTCTACCACTGTATTTAACCTCCATCTATTGCTACCACGCTGTTGTGGTTATAGGTGGCGTGCGTGAGGGTGACTACGTTGAGTCCTTCCTGAAATACGTCCGTCAAGCGGCAGTTCCTTTTCTCGCCATTTTACATGACAGAATGATGGTACCATATACAGTATGAGGGAGCAAAGCCGTTGTAACGAGAAGTAATGTGACAGCCTATGGAGGTTTGGAATTGGCATGGAGAGCTTATGCGGGGCGAAGGAGCGTCAAATGATGTTTGTTGATCTAGATTAAGGGTTTTACATTTTATACTTACACAATACCCAACTTCAGCGCATGCCTTATTAGGACAAAGGAGCTCGTGAGATCTTTGGTCGCGAATAGACCCACGATAATGCAAAGATGGCCATGTCGACAGGGACTGACCATGGAAAATCACTTTCGGATCACTCATGATCCTAGTCTTGTAGAAACTACCCGATAAAGTCTGAAAGTTTGGGCGCGTTAATCAGGCCCCATCTGGAGGATGCAATCACGCATTCGACTTCTAATCAGAATCGTATAACTTGCGGTAGCCAGCCGATGCTCAATTCAATGCTTTTATCCTCCCAGACGAGGCTTGTAGCAATTATCAAACCCTGAAACGATGGGAGGCCTGATTGATTCGGGCGGATACCGATCATAAATTCGAAGAGAAGCAAATGTTAGTGATAGTACCCCACTCGCCACTACAGCACCTCCGCCCCTGCATCGCCTCCGCCTTCTACACAAACTACCTGATCAACTGAAAAAACTAATAAAAGCTGCGCCCATGTGGGATCCGTGTAAATCCAGAGTTTTTGAAGAGAGGAGAGTGTACGACTAGCGACTAGGCTGGTCACTGGCTTAAGGATCTTGTTGACACCTTCACTGCTATAAGACACGGCTGATTTTGAAAACTGTATCTAAAACGGTAATACGAAAAAACCAACAAACGATCAAATACCGGCGATGTGCTGAACTGGGTGAGTGGCGGCTGCGCGGACTGTGGCTGGTGGCAACACTGTAGTTGCGGTTGGTGGCGGCCGGACTGTGATGGTGGCGGCTGGACTTAGTGGAGGCGGCTGGTGTCAGAGGAGGAGACAGGTGGCTGCTCGGCGGAGGAATCTTGTGAGGCTACTTCTCCCCCACCTTATATTGCTGGTATGTCATGCCTCAGGCGGGTAGGCTACAGGCCTCAATTAGTTACCGAACCCGTCTGGAGTTGCCTTCCACCCGTGGGTAGGTAAGCATGACCCATCGCGCTTGGGGGTGACCCGCCTCTGAAAGGTGTCTTTCTCTTGGCCTCCCTACCTCACATGCCTCCCCCCACGTAGTCGTCATCCCCGACGATCGCTCTTTCTCAGGGAGCTTGATCCTTTCTTTCTCGTATCGGTAGGCCAAAATCTTAGTCGTACCGACTCCCAAGTAGTGGGGGAAAATTGCTAAGGCCTTAGGGCCGCCTGCTTACATGTATAACTAATCGATCTCCTTCTCCCATTTTTACGAGTCTCTCGTTCAACACCTTCCAAAAATTGATCATTATTCGCCCCTCCTTCTCTTTTTTTTGCCGTCAATGGGCTTAGGGCCATTATAAATTTTCCTCCGTTTTCCAAATGGCTTTTTGCTATTCCTAGTATATCACATATGTCTCCTCTCCATTGGGTAAACGACGACCCATATTGCAAATGTCGTCCAATCTTCGAGAGTGTTCCTGAGTTACTTGCATGTCGACACGACTTTCGTGGTCAAGCCTCCTTTTGAGCCATCGCGTTTCATAAAAAGAGCTTCCAATGGTGCTCAAAGCCCGTGAGTCCTTTTTTCATGCTCTTAGCTTCTCTCTCGTCCTTTTGCAGTTCTTTCTTCGGGTCCTCAAATGCGATCTTGTAAAAATCGATGATACAGTTCTGCTTGATTGGACCGTGTTTCGAGATGCTCCTCGTGGTGCAAATAAATTTCGTCCACTCTGTACAGACAGAATATGCGCCATCAGCACTTTTTTTGCTCAAGCCTCAGTATTCAGGGATACTGTTCAATTCCTGACCAATTCCACTTCATGCGGCGTGCTCAGCTCCTTTCGTATAAAAATCGACGCAATTTTCCACGTGGTCCTTGGGTCGCCGAACGGCTGCTTTCCGTGCGCTCCCGTGAACTATGTTCCTCAGATGTCGTTCAACGTCCTTTTTGCGAAACTTTTGCGAAACAGTCGTCCACACATTGAAATCACAGGTGGCCCTTGTCTGCAAAACAATCGCTATAACCTCTCCATACTCTCACCTTTGGCAGCCTGCCCTCACGACCTCTGACACGTGCTGTTTCCACAGGCTCGTCCGGGATTTCTCTAGGACGATTCTTAATGCGGCGACTTGAGTTCGATTGGGTTCGCTAGTCTCCCCGATACTCGTCACCAGGGCGGAGTTATCGCTCACTTCAATGACCCTGTACGGTCCTGTCCAGTCACCTACTAACTTTAGATGTATTCTCATTGCTTTCTCATTCGGCGACCACACATAAGTCTTTCTCCTATTTTCTGGATTTCTTATCATTTACCCCACTTGCTTTGTCATATGCCTCTTTCATTTTCTCCCCTACGCACTCGTTATATTCCCTCACACGTTCGTGTACTTCTGTGATAGCTTGAAGTATATTTCGGTTTCATAGTCGCTTAGCGATTTGTCCTCCATGTATCGACTTATATCTGCATTTGGTATAATTTCTGACGGGAATACCGGGTCAATCCCGTGCAGAAGAAAATAAGGACTTTCGCCGGTTTCGCGGTGAGTGATCATGTTGTACGCCACCATACAGAAGGGTAACTTTGGAAGCACTGTGCTTTTACGTAACATGGCAACCACTGTTCTGTTAAGCCTTTCTGTCGTCCATTCTCTCTATGGTTATACCCTTTTGTGGTGATGCGGTTGATATACGCTTTTTTCATAACCCCATTTATCACCTGATCTACAAAGTCACCTCTTCTATTCGATAATATTGTTTGAGANTGCTATTGTTTCTGCGATTTATCCGGTACTGGATACGCCGCGGCATACTTCGTGAAGTGATCAATCGCGGTTACTGCATACTATTCCCTTTTGACGTTTGGCCCAAGTCCAGCATGCCTACTCCTATAATCTCGTGAAGCCTCGATATTGCAATTGGTTGTAGAGGTGGGACCAACTTTTCTCGCCGATTGTGTACGAAGCACTTTTGACATTGACGCGTGCACTTATGGATATCCTCACCATCCTTGGCCAGTACACTATTTCGGATAAGGTTTTTGCAATTTCCTCTGCACCAAAATGGCCTGCAAAGGCGCCGCTGTGCGCTTCCTTGAAGATTTCATAACGATGCGATTTAGGGATAACGTCTACCGTATTATTGCATCCTAAAAGTCTTTTCAATCCTTCGCATCCTTGCGCGAAACCTGCCACTCTTAGGGGTACTTTTACGTGTTATTCTTACTTCTTGATCCCACTCCTCTTTTTACCATACCAATTAACTCTCCTAATTGTGGATAATTCCTCAATTCCTTTATCCATTCTGATTCTTCATCGACTGTAGCGGCATTCGCTACAGCTTTATTTTCTCCCTCGGGACAGTTCCACTCTACCGCTGCAAAGAACACTGCAAGTGCCTCTAAATTTGTTACATGATATCTTCTTTCTGCTTTGCTCAAGCTCTTGGATGCGAAGAGAATCGGATTCATTTGTTTGTCTTCACCCTGTTGAGATATGTAGCAACGCTCCCAAAGCGTGTGTTGATGCATTCGCGCATACACACAAAGGTTTGGTACTATTTTTGGCGGCCTCCACATATGGTTGTTTGAGGACTAGAGCCGAGCAAATCATGTTCTTCATTTTCTGGAGCGCTTCTTGATGTTCCTTCTCCCCAGACCACATCTTTTTTGACGAAGTCAAACTGAAGAGACAAGACCCTGCTTCGAAAAACCTAAGCAAAATTTTCTGTAGAAGGAAGCCATGACTGAGAACTTCGGATTTACTTGGCAGTTTGCGGCAGTGGATAGTCTTAGACGACGGATACCTTCTCTGGATCCATGTGCACACAGTCTCCGTCGATAACGTGTCCGAGGAATGCTACCTTACTCTTCAACAGATGGCACTTCTGTGCTTTCAACCGCAATCCTGCTTCTATCAACCTTTCAAATACTTCTTCCGAAAACTGAAAGTGTCTTTGCTCGGACGTTGTGCAGACCATTATATTTCACAACCAAGAAGATCTCCAAGGACAGTAATCAACAGCCTTTGAAATACTGGCGGACTAGTGCTCGGCCTAAATGGAGTTACCCAGAATTGGTACAACCCTTCTGGCGTGGCAAATGCTGACTTCTCCTTGGTGTCATCCGCTAAAACAAATGGCCAGTAATTACTGCACATATACAGAGTTGAGAAGGATCGTTTCCCTGGTTGACCCTGAGTTGGTGCTAATATGCTTGGCAATGGATAAGCGTCCAATTTGATTTTTTTGTTAAGTTCCCGGTAATCCACGCATAACCGAATCGAACCGTCCTTCTTTTCAGCGAGGACAACGGTAAAAGCCTATTCTGATTTACTATATTCTATGACCTTCCTCTCTGTCAAATGTGTGGGCAGCTCTTAGAGTTTCGGTCTTAGATCTAATGATACTGGCCTCGCCTTCATTTCGTTAGATGCGCAGTCCCCCGCATCAATGGTCATTTTGACTAAGTTCGTCAGAGTTCTCGATCCGAAATTGAGAAATCTCCATGGTACTTCTTCAGAAGCATCTTCACTTGCTCATCCAGCGCTCGGCCTTCCGTGTTCGCTGACAGCAACTCTTCCAATTTTTGCAGTCTCTCATTTCCTGAGAGTGATCAACCTCGTCTGATAAAGGGGATTCAAATCTTCTCATTTCTCGTGCCACTTATCCGTTTCCCAGTGTCCGACGTTTTCCCGCTATTTCAAAATCAGCGGGTCCGTGCCATTGTTTCTTTGACTAAATATACTCCTGGTTCCACTCCTCGCTTACAAGGCCATATAACCCTTTCCTTATCATTTCCTATGTCACCTTCACATTTGACTGGGACCATGCTCACGTTATGTGGTGGTATGTAAAGGCGTCTAACCACAACCACATAATTTCCTTTACTTGCTTCGTTCAATTCTTCCTTTGGTTTGCAATCTCTGTTTATTGACACTTCTACCCCTAGTCTGCCTAATGCATTAGTTCCTACTATTACCTCAGCTTCTCTTGTGGGGCTAATATGGAACGGTATCAACCCTGAATGCCCACTCTTTGTGTCTACCTGAATATATACTGCGCCCTTAGAATTCACACTGCTGTTTGAGGCGTCGAATACCGGTCTGAATTTAGCTTTTGGCACTACTGACAAGGTCGACGTCAAATCCCCGTTCTTGCGCTTTTGCAAGTACTCCTGTCGGGATTATACTGATCATTGACCTTACGTCTATTGAAGCCTTACAGCTCTCATCAAGAGGGTTTATTTCCATCACCATTTGAGTGCCGAAATTATCACTCATTTCCGCGTCCTCTTCTCTGGTCGTCATTTCAAGGCTATGACATCCTTCTCTGATTGATGACATTTTTGGCATTTCTGCTTCTTTGTACCTAACCTGTGCATTCCTCTGAGCCGTGTTATACACTTTAACTGCTCTTGTAGGGCACTCTTTCGCAAAATATCCGAATCTCAAGCAGTACTAACACTTTTTGCTCTGCTCTTTCTGACTGTCTCTTTCTCGCTTTGGATGACCAGGGCCAGGTAAATTGATTCTGTTTCTTGGGCGAGACTCTTGCCCCTCATCTCTCAAACCATCGAAATTCATCGATCTTCTTACCGTGGAATCAGCTGGTTTCTGCTCCCTGCCACTTTGATATTGTGTGGACCTAGTTCTCTAAGATAGTGGGCTCTTTCTGTTGGCTCCCAGCACTATCCTCGACTGCCCTATACTAAGTACTATCTGCTTTGTCTCATCGTACGCTTTGTTGGGTTTCACCCAGTAAAGTGCTTCCATCAATTGGACGTGCTTCGGGCAATTGCTCAGATAATCTAAAGAACTTGAGCGTATTCCATTGACCTGTCTTCCGGTGCTCTTTCTGGATACGCTTGCTTGCTTATTTTCTCGAGGACTACGCAGAATTCTGCAACCTCTTGACCAGCCTTATTCTTACGTTTCCAGCCCGGTTGACGCTCTCACTCTACTCACCGTTGAGTCACACGCTAGGAACCTCGCCATCTTCCTCGTCACTACATCCAGACCTCCTTCCTTTACTGCGTTCATCAGTGAGGTGAATATGTTCTTGGCCTTTCCTGCTAGATGGTCATCTCCCAATATCTCAATC
>UZAF01018671.1:8336-26835 GCA_900617895.1 Haemonchus placei | reverse complement strand
TGATTAAAGCCAAATCAAAGATAGTGGATGGATGACCTGCACCCGTTTTCCGAATTGACCAAGTATTACTGCCTATTTTCAGGTAACATTGACTCGTGGATTACCGATTACAGCAATCGTGCTTGGCTCTCTGTATTATGCTCGAACTCGTCTTCCACCTCAATATCATTTTGGTCCAAAAGGATGGCCTTTCTATGCGATAATGGGCATTGGCACTCTGACCACGGTCAACGTTTTTGGTATGGGACAATGCCGCGATCGTATACAGCCTTTTGTTGCCAGGATGTGGCAGAAGGTACGATTCAATAGAATAGTAAGAGTCATGGACAAATATAAATATGTGGCGTAGTGAAGATGCATTCCTCGCCCATCATGTTGATATTTTTATCGTGGCTTTTTGTCATTACGACATCAAACGTATCATTTAAAATATCATTTATACTCTTTTGATTTAGTATAATGTTGGCCATTCTTCAACAAGTTACGATGATATTCGTCGTCGGCATAGAATGGAGTCTGGATTTGCTGCTCCCGATGTTTCTGCTGCAGGTGTTCAGCCACGGAAATTTGAAGACCCTTATGCTGCAACAGAGCGCTCTTATGTAGGTTTCTTTTCTTAGTAGAGCTCTAGACAGATGAGTTTTATATCACATTTTTACTGGAACTCTTTTTTAGAAGGATCCCTATGCTGCAACGGACCTCTCCTATGTAGGTTCATATGTTTTTTCCCTTTTTAATCGTTTTCCTTGTTTGATTTTTGGAAGTACACTTTTCTCCAGAAAGATCCTTATGCTATGACTGGAGATAAAGTGCCATCTTTTGGCGAAATGACCACTGATTACTCGAAAATGGAACCCACCTTCGACATGACCACTGCCGATAATACGACTGGGCAGCAATCGAAGCCGATGCCTGGGCCAGGCTATATGTTCGGTGATACTCCTACGTACATGTCAGGTACACCTACTACACCTCGAACATCAGGGAATTCATCTGAATTCTCACGATAACTCGTACATCTCTCGTGTAACTAGGCCTAGGAGCGTTCAAGCTCGATCTTATGTTGTTGTGCGTAGCGTTTCTGAATGGTAGTCGGAGCTCGAGAGCAGCACTACACCTTCTCATGACTGGCGTTGGCCCGAAGACAATTAAAAGTATAGAGAGAAGCACGAATGCTCAAGCTTCACAAATAATTTTTAAAATAGTCAGTGCACTCTAATCAGCCAAAACTGCTACTTTTTATAGAGCATGACATAGTGTAAGTGTAATAGCGTGACCCTTCAATTGACATTCAGTAAAAACCTTAGTAGGAAGGTTTAAAAGTGACCAGTAATCCTCTTACAACTGTAGAAAGATTATGATGGAGCATGGGCAGGCGTTGCAAACGACCAGTAATCCTCTTACAACTGTAGAAAGATTATGATGGAGCATGGGCAGGCGTTGCAAACAGCCACAAGGGGCTTTTTGTCGTTCCATTCTGCTAACCATGAAAAAATTGTGAGAACAAAAAACAACATCTGGCTGTGATTCTTTATTCAGACTAGTTGTACACAAAGCAGATCAATAGGAATTCAATCCTCAAACAAGGAAGGAGCTCAGAAAAGCCAAGAAACGCAGGAGAAGGCACACTTCATATATCCTTCCATCTCTATTTCTTCACTGCTCTGAACAGTAGGGAGGAAAGGGGCTGGAAGTATTAGGTTGAGTCATAAGTCCTCGGATAAAATGATAGCGATGACTTCTAAAGATCATAACTCGGGAAAGAGGAGACGAAACTGGACGCGCTTGGCATTGTTGGATAGAGTATGAAGAGCTCTTTTAAATACATGCTAACAAACACACCTTACTGTTTCCTTCCCTGCAACCATGCCCCATGATTTCAAGCCGTCGCAACTCCACCTCCGCAACACCATCCCATTTCTTTTTTTATCTGGCCAAGAACCCGCGGAGATTGATAGACGTACTAAGGAAGTTTACAGGAAGGGTGCTCCTGTTAGATGCAAAATTCACAAGTGGCACACGAAGTTCACGTCGGACGACCATTACATCGAAAATGAAGACCGTCCGGGACGCTCAATGGAGTTGGATTTGGAGGTAGTCCACAATTTTTCCCGGATTGAAATCAATCGGCAAGGTGCGAACTCGGTCGATGGGAGCCCCATGCTTTGAAGCAGTATTACATGGATTTTCGCGCCGACATGGCACTTTCTCTCCTCACGCTCAAGCGCAGGAGATGGTAAAGTGTACTCATTAGTATATATTCGAAAGAGCCTTTAATATTCTATCTAACGATGCCTCGCTCGTCCGTTTTCGCCACGTCTTTCCCGTGTTATGATCTCTAAAAGTCACCACTATCCCTTTGTCCGAGGACTTACGACTCAACCTAATAGAACTGACTCATAACCTAGAACATATATTCCTAGCATGCAGCATTTGTTGACCAGTCATTGGAGCCAAAAAGCTTTTTTTGTGATTCGAAAGTATCGATTTTTTTNTTTTTTTCGAAAAGATCCAGATAAGCCTGGTTTCATAACCTATAGAAAGCCTCTCAATCAAATATTTAGAAACGTGTGAAAGTATGTGAGCCCAAGGTGGGTGCTTGTACGTAAAACAGGATTGGTAACAGTGCGGATCGCCTGAGCTTCGGACGCCTTACACCAGGAATGATTTTCTATTTCTTTTATCACTAACATCAGAACAATGGGTTTCAGTTCCATGCAAAACTCGAATGATACCACTGACTTACAGAAGTATAAAAGCGAAAATTCGGGATGAGTGAGTATGATCTTCGTCGACTTACTTGCTTTCTCATGGCTTCCGTCTACTTCGGAGCTGCTGGTGGCTCTGGTGCACCAGGAGCCCAATCACAGTATTTCGGTGTAGGTGGTGGTGGTGCTAAACCACCTGCCGGCGGTGGTGGAGGTGGAGCGCCTCCCCCAGCCGGACAATCACAGTATTTTGGTGTTGGAGGCGGTGGAGGAGGAGCAGCAGGACAGTCAGCATACTTTGCCGTTAACCCAACCGCAGCCGGTACACCCCCTGTTGGTGGTGCTGCGCCTAGCGCGCCACCTCCTGCAGGTGAGTCCCTATTGAAATCTCATTGTCTCGATGGAGTAATATTGTTTATGAACTTCAGCAGGAGGTGCTTCAACCATGACGGCAGTAGGCGCTCCCGCAGGTATGTCCCCTAACTGCTGCCCCGTAAATTAACAGGGGACCAAAGAAAGTTCATCAGGTGGTCGGTCGACAATGACTGCAGTTGGTGCTCCTGCTCCTGCTGGAGCATCCACGATGACCGCTGTAGGCGCTCCTGCAGGTGAGTCGAATGGTTACTATTCTGTAGGCGGCATTGAGTAAGAAGAAAGTAGGAAAGTTTTCCAGGTGGTCGTTCGACAATGACTGCTGTTGGGGCACCTGTCGGTGCAGGTCCAGGATCTACGATGACTGCGATTGGAGCGCCAGCTGGCGGCGGCGCTCCATCAACGATGACAGCTGTGGGCGCTCCGGCAGGTCATCTACCATTTTATCGATACTACTGGGATCTGAATATACGTTACCTACAACAAACTGCACTCTATCACAAGGAAATGTTTGATAGTTTGTAGGCGGAAGTAGAAGTACGATGCTGAAACTAGAAGTTTAGAATACGCTTGAGCAAGCTATCAGCCCTACTTTAAAATATCTCTAGCTTTTATGGTAAAGGAACGAGTAGCAATAGATAAAAGTTCGGAGGCGTTGTTACGGTCACCACCGCGACCGCGCCTATCCGTGATCATTACCCGCGTCATATGTAAGAAAGCCGCGCCCGCTACCACGCGCGTAGTACGATGGCACTTTTTGACCCACACCGGATAACAGCCCTTGTGCGGATTGCATTCAGTGCTTTCTTTATGGACCTCAGTAGAGTAGCGTGAGTACGACAAATTGCTTCAGCATATCCCATAACGCTACTATGGTGGTCGTCGAGGCAAATAAATGCACTCTTACGCAACGTGCGCTAACGCGACTCACGTATTGCACATGGGAGTAGCACATCAGTATCCCGTGCATGCCTCTGTGATACAAGGGTGTGTGTACATTCGTGCGATTCGGGCTCTGCGCGGCAAATTGTGCGGCGAAATTCGTGTTGGTTAAAACGACTCTGGAGGCTATTATTGGGGCCCAAATCTGAAGTAAAGCAGATTAATAGGATCAGCTGACCATACTAATCTACTTCAAGTTTTGCCCCAATAATAGGCGCCAGAGTCGTTTACACCACCACGAATTTTGCCGCACAATTTGCCGCACGGAGCCCGAATCGCACGAATGTACCGTCCCCCGTGATACAAAGCTAAACGATGGGCCCTGGTAGTTCCCACTAACATGAGATACCGGGGACCGATGTGAAGAACAAGCCCCGTTATGGTGCTATGGTTAGGTTAACCAGTTTCACCATTATGACCTGTCGTATCGACGATCATTTTTTCGAGCAGCCGCCAGTAAGGTCCCCACTTGTCCCTGTCACGAACCAGAGCGGTCCAGTAAATCGTACTAGTTTCAGGGGCACGAGGCCCATCATTCCTTTCGTTCGGAACATTCGTGAAGGATTCTACCCATCGAGCTGGCGGCTTGGTGTTCGTTTGACGTCCCGAGAGAACCGATCCGTGACCGCCCTGGTCCAACGGTCATCACTATATCGCATGACGTGTCCGGCTCATCTAATATTCGATTTCTTGGCGTAGTCAACGGCATCTCTGATCTGGAACATGGAACTTCGGATTCCCTTCCGCAATTGCGTGTGTAGGGAAATTCCGAGTATCGTCCTCTCCGAAGCGCATTGAGTAACGCTGACAGCATGTTCATTCTGCTTTCGTAGATTCCAAGTCTCTGAGACGTACTTCAAAGCAGGAAGGACAGCAGTGTCGAAAAGGTGAGCGCGGAGCTTGATGTTCTTTGTCCCTCGATGTTCTTGAATGGTTCCCACGTGGCGCGTCACCTTTTGCTCAGCTCCGGAGCGAGATCATTCACCATGTTGACCTCCCGACCTGGATACACACAGAGCATTCAATGGTATTCGTTCACTCAGCGTGGAGAGGGCATCAGGTAGCAATCAGTTCCTCATGGACGTCGCCTTCGTTAGTTCAGTCTCGAGCCGATCTTTCCACAAGCGTTGTCGAACTCGGCCATTTGTTTGGCCTGCTTGATGTTAGGTGTTAAAAGCATAATGTCGTCTGCAAAACGGAGGTGATGTGAATAGTGGCCGCCGACCTTCACTCCCACACATGCCTTCTCGTTCCATATGATGCATGATGTTCTCGAGAGCGGCACTGAAAAGTTTGGTCGAGATGGTATCGCTCTGTCGAGCCTCCCTTCACGTTGACGATGACTCCATTACAGCATGGCGAGATAAATGGCCGTGAATTTGTTGTAGAGTGCACGGAGCGTCCTTATATATTGAGTTACCGCTTCTGTCTTGACGGTATCAAAGGCTTTCTACAAGTCGATAAACGTGGTACATAACGGCATTTTGTATTCTCGCGATACTTCATTGAGTCTTGTAAGAGTGTGGATATAAACAATTGTACTGAACCCTCTCCGGAACCCTGCTTGTAGATTACATACAAAAGGCAAATTTGGCGGTAGCTGCCAGTATCGTCGGGATCTCTATTCTTATACAGCAACATAGTCTTGCTAGTTTTCCACAGCATGGGTAATCCGACATTTACCTCCTGGAGAACATGGAGGTTCTGATGATGACGGATGGAAGACGTTCTGGTTTGTTCCTGTTGGGACCGGGCGCTGTACCGGATGGAGAACCGGAGGAGCGATATACTCCTCTTGCTAAGATGGTGGGTAGGCAGGTAGACGTGGCTGCCGAAGAGGTCCGATTAGGAGTCGTAGATGACCTCCTCCATTCCCTTCGAGATGCATTAACTGTTCCGTCACCAAGGCAAATGGGCGTCATCTTGTTCTTGTGATTGGCGAAGCTCCTTCGAGCTTTGCGAACGCGCTTTCCAGCTTCGGCGGTTTCGTCCACAACTTCTCTCTTTCGGGTCCTCCTTCATCGCTTTTCTGCATAGCTTCGCAAGTTCGGACGTTTGTTGGTGATTGCCTGTAGCTCGCGCGATTCCACGCTGGCGTATCAGCTCGAGAGTCTTCGAAGAGAGTCGTCTCTTAGCTGCTTGTAGACTCCCTGCTTTCCCAGCCTTATCGCGAAGATGTTTGACGAGCCGAGTTTATCCTTCACCGGTGTTGTTGATATCGGGATCTTTCCATTAGCTTGCAAGGGAAGCGAAGTAACCAGTCAACGGATGTCTTGAGTTTTCTTGCCTGAACTTCATGGCTCTCTCCCCGCACTGAGAAGCGGAATCTAGCGCGAAGGAGACGATGGTCCGATCCCGTGTGGAACTTCGGAACAACAGCGACATCAGTCAGGCAGAACCTCCGATTAAGATGATGTGGTCTATTTCATCACGGAACTGTCCGCCAAGTGACTCTCATGCCCATCGCAAATAAGAGGGCATTTGGAACTGCGAGTTACCATGGATTGTGTGGGTCGACATGACAAACTCAGACAGCCCTCCATCCTGCTCGTTCCGTCAGTCGCGATAAGGAGCTCTTTGGCCGCTATTATGGGGCCGACGATTATGGTCGTAGCTCGATGTTGGCGCGTAGGCATTGTTTGAGTTGGGCTTGGACGGGATCTTCTCTATCGCAAAAGTCCGATTCGGGTTCTCAAGCTTTTGTACGAATCTATGTTCATGGCAAAGTGCGTGTTACGCCTACATCTACGCCACCGATGCCTCTACTGTCGCATGTCCAAGGAACAGTTCTGGCCCAGTTTCAAATACAGCGTGTAGTAGGCGATGCCTTCTTAACTCGGCCAGTCCGATGACGTCGCACCTGATCTTCCTAGCTTGCATCTTCAGGCCCTCTGCACACTCTTCCGATGCAAGCGTCTATGCGTTGGAAGTACAGATCACCATTTTAGAACTTATTCATTTGACAGCCTGTTTTGGCCCTGTGATTTGAACGCCTTCCCGAGCGGGCCTACCCAACGCGGCCGTAATAGGGGCTCCCGCAGGTACAGAGGAATGAGGCCCATTTGTATTACTGTTTTTGGCAAATGGGTACCCAACGTGTAGCTTGCCAAGCTCGACGCGGAGGCTGGGTTGACTCCGGGCGCTTGCCAGGCTATTCCAAAGTGGACGAGGGGCATTGTTTTTGGAGGCGGCCCCGAATCGCTTTTAGATGCTTCCCTCATTTGAATGCAAGCTCTTGGCTGAGTCGATGAGCAGGATAAAAAGTGCACCCGCAGACTGTCCGCACACGTATGCGTGGATACACATGCGAGAAACAGAAGGTATATAAACCAGCACAGCAGAATCAGCGAGCCCATCCCTGAATCCACAAGCATCTCTGTCCGAGTACTGGCGACCTTTGGTCGGTGATACTCGGACAGAGATGCTCCGATACCTCCCCTAGCCACCACCTAAAGACGCCCAACATAGCCTCGTCGCCAGCTGAGATCCCTCAGTAGAGCGAACCCTCAGAGGAGGAGATCCGTAGTACCCGACTTTGACTTTAGTAATAAGCCATCGTACTTTCTAGGTGGCCGCTCTACAATGACGGCTGTCGGTGCTCCTGTCGGCGGTGGCGCTGCGTCCACAATGACCGCTGTCGGTGCTCCAATGGGTGGCGGCGCTGCATCTACAATGACTGCTGTTGGTGCTCCAGCCGGCGGCGGTGCTCCATCAACGATGACGGCAGTAGGTGCTCCTGCAGGTAAACGACTAACCAACCTTACATGAGTCGCTAATTCTAGTACGACCATAAATAGTCAATAACGAAAAAGGAGAACAGAAAAAAATGTCGATCATAAAATGTTGAAAGCACTGGTCAATCACGAAGCCCGATTTGTGAAAAGTACAGTTCAGGTGGACGCTCAACAATGACCGCTGTCGGTGCTCCTGTCGGTGGCGGCGCTGCATCGACAATGACCGCTGTAGGTGCTCCTATGGGTGGCGGCGCTGCATCTACAATGACTGCCGTTGGTGCACCAGCCGGCGGCGCTCCATCAACAATGACTGCAGTGGGCGCTCCAGCAGGTAAGGCACGAAAATGTACTCACGCACTACAAGTATGGTTGACGAAAAAAACTTGTGGCGTTTGTACGGCAATTTTAGCGATAGCAAATGTGTTTACAGAAAGAATTCATGAGCCTGAAATAAGGTAAAGGACGTGGAAACGAACGGTTAGGGACAGGGTTGGCTCGCTGTTGCATTACCGACAAGTTGACTGATACACTCACTTGAGCTGTACGATCCGCCCTCCTTATTGTTAGATGGCTGTGACGTCCAGAAAAGTGATCGGAATACAGAGCTAAGGCAGTATGAGAAAGGGGCCGTGGCGGGAGTCAGAAGGGAGGAAAAGGTATGCTAACGTGACTAAGAAGACCATACTTCTATTGAATGAAACTCAACTAAGCGCCTGAAATTCATGAGGATTAGGTGCTACCCATAGCTGCGTTCAAACTAGTCATTCAAAGAACTCAAAACATGCTTTCTTATGATGATTTTGCCGAGCTTTCTAGGTGGACGCTCAACAATGACGGCTGTCGGTGCTCCTGTCGGTGGCGGCGCTGCATCTACAATGACTGCCGTTGGTGCCCCAGCCGGTGGCGCTCCATCAACAATGACGGCAGTAGGCGCTCCAGCAGGTAACGCAAAATATGCACTCACGTAATACAGGTACGATTGCGGAACTAAACTTGTAGAATATGCGTGACGACTTAGTTGCCACACATTCCCTATGAAGCTCGTTTACAGAAAGAGCCCATGAACTCAGAATAAGGTGGAAAGTGTGAAAACGGGACGGACACTAACAAGTTCGGCTCCTTTAACTTAACCTGAGTTCATGAGCTGTTCCATCTCGACAAGGTTCCAAATACGCTCCCCTTAAATGGCTGTGACACCCAGAAAAATATAATCAGAGTCCGGAGCTCGGTAGAATTGGGAAGGGGCCGCGGCAGGAATCAGACGAAAGGAATAGCGTGCCGACGTGATGATAGGGAAGGACCATACATCCACTCAGTGGAACTCGGCTATGGAGGGTGAAATTCACATGGATTATATGCTAGCTACGGTTATGTGTGGCCTGGTCACTCATGGAACTCTGAACCTTTTGTTCGATGACTTTCTTGAACCCAAGCTTTCTAGGTGGACGCTCAACAATGACGGCTGTCGGTGCTCCTATGGGTGGCGCTGCATCTACAATGACTGCCGTTGGTGCTCCCGCTGGTGCTCCAGCTGGTGCTTCAACAATGACCGCAGTAGGCGCTCCTGCAGGTAGTGTGACACCGCATTTTAATTAGTGATAGACATTTTATAATATATACCACACTATTTCCTACTATAAATAGGTGCCCGGAAAGTTTTGAGAAAGTTCTTCTCCTCCACGTTCGAAGCATATTGTGAGCGAGGGCGCCAAAGTACCTTAAACTTGGCGCGAAAAGGGTACCGTTGATGTTCAATACTATTATTATCTGGCTTTACTTCCCCGATGAGCGACGGACACGACCAGTCACGTGTTCTGCTTCACTGCCACCATTTTAGCCATTCCGCTACTCAAGCCCGAAATGATTATGGTCATATGCAGCACTGCACTCTCCCTCGCCACCTGCTATAGATGATAGGAGCGCTTCTCTAACTTCTTCTCTCCGTCCCAGACATTCTGCGCAGAAGTCTCTTTTCTTCAGCACCCCTTGCAGTTATACCATAATCACTTACTCAGTGAGAGCGTCAAGTGCTAATCGATGTGCACCAAACGCTCCTCGACCATAAACGAATGACCCGGACAAACTGCATTATCGCTCAGCGTGAAAAATAGTTTTCATAAGCAAACCCGCAAAGAAGATTTTAGTGTCTACCAATGAACGTGAAGCCAGATCACAGCGAGTTGCCATGTCAACGAGGATATGATTTTGTCTTCTTCCGTTCCCCCGAGTGTTCATACCACGAGATCTTGCCCAAGTGTTTTACTATGAATACAAGAGCATTCCGCGCATACTGAGAGAGATGGTCAAGCCCACACTCCCTGCAAAGAAAATTTTGATTGTAATGAACAACGCTCGACCACACCACGACCACAGGACGGCGACGAGGAGTTGGAATAAATTGGTATCACTTGACTACCCCGTCCTCCATCACTTGTGATCCCAATGCCTCCAAAGGTCTTCAAGCCTACACAAAAGGAAAGATTCGATAATCCTTAGAAAGTCAAATATGTAGTTGAAGAATGAATCGCGTCGCTCCCTTCTTCCTTCTGATAGGATGGTCCCAGTGCTCTGCCAATCTATGGAAGGACATTGTGGCTAAGGAGAGACACAATCTTGATTACTGATCTTATGTTATTGTTGTAATTAGTTTGTGATAAATAAAACGAGCGATTTTTTTTCTAAACTTTCCGGGCACCCTCATAACTTGTCGCGGAACTTGTCTATCACACGAATGGATGAATGAGCAGCATTGTTCCACATTTCGAACTCCCAGTTTTTGGCGAATCACGCGCAATATGAGCACGAGCAATGCCACTGAGGGAAATAGTCCCCGTCCTGTTCTACGTTAAACGTAGCGGCTTTTTCATAAGTGCCAGTGCACCGAGTGAAGGTAATTGGAATGGTGGTCATACGATCACGAAGTAACCTACTTCATGTTTCATCTATCCAACACGATGATGGTGAACAACAATTGTCTCGTGATGGAAGCGGATGTCAAAGCACGGGCACCAAGCCTGTGATCATGTTCTATGAAATGTAGGAGGCGTTTGTTATTCGGTTTGGTCTGCAGGCCACAATGGGTTTGCCATTTGAGTCAAAGTCACCGTTTCTAAAGTCGAGTAACAAAGCTTCTTCGACGGAATTGAAGGGCCCTCGACTTCTCCTCTTTTCACTCGTTGATGCTTCTCATTTCATTGCTCATTGCGTTGGCGCATCTTTTGATATCATCCACTAAGTGAGCTTTGATTTTAGCGGCCTTGGCTTAGCTATAGCAGGAAGCTATAGTAAATTTCATGCATACGATAGGCGTATTAAATTGTACGGGTTATAATGTCATAGCTGACACATTGACACATAGCGTCTTCGTTCTGTGCTTCCTAGCAACGCCTTTTGCAAAGAGTAAACTGGAAAATTTGGAAGTTCACATAATACAATCACATAAATATGAGTCGGTGAAGTCCGTCTTTGCTTTGACCCTCGAACGAAAATCCGTCTGTAAATTAGTTACTCGTGAATTTAGGAGGCCGCTCAACGATGACGGCTGTCGGTGCTCCTGTCGGTGGTGCTGCATCCACAATGACTGCCGTTGGAGCCCCGGCTGGTGCTCCAGCTGGTGCTTCAACAATGACTGCTGTCGGTGCTCCAGCAGGTAAGAAAAACTCATCACTGATATTGAAGTCGTTACTGAAAGCAACGCCTCATATACATGAATTTTTGAAATTCCATTTCGGGAAGTTCAGAAAGAGGGAAAGAGGTGCATGGAAAAAAGGCTTTTTCAATACCCACACCTGAAGCCATCGTCTATGAGTGATTCTACGGAACTTTGCAGAATCAGTACTCACTTGAGACAAAGCATCGAAAGAAAATTGAAGAATTGGCTCATGGAAAATCGCCTGCAAATAACACCTATGACTATGGCAACTTCTGAAATCATTAACTTAAGAGTGTTACTGATGATGCCACCAGTAGGAAGAATCCACGCAGTCTTTCATTCCACTCATTTCTTTCCACTTCCCAAGTCCCGATGCAGGGCTGCCATTTCGAGGGCAGTCTTGGCAAGTGAGGTGATGTTCAAGGATTGAACATGTAAGTAGGAAAACCTGGGGTGCAAAAGCTTCACTAGGCCCCTAGCTTCTGGTTCGTAGTTTACCCACCACAATTCTGCCACCTTCTTGGGTCATGCCTCGTCCCATTTCCCCTTTGCGTACTCGAAGAACCTGTTGTCAATAAGCAGATTTCAGGGGGACGTTCAACAATGACCGCCGTCGGTGCTCCTGCCGGAGGTCCTGGATCTACAATGACTGCAGTCGGTGCTCCCGCTGGTGCTCCAGCTGGTGCTTCAACAATGACCGCAGTAGGCGCTCCAGCTCCAGGAGGTTCATTTCACAATCACCGCTTGTATGGAGACACAAAAGAGAATGAAATTTTACGTTGCAGGACGCTCAACGATGACAGCAGTAGGAGCGCCTGCAGGTGCTCCTGCTGCTCCTCCTCCCCCTGGCGCGCCACCTCCACCACCTGCTGGCGGTGGAGGAGTACCCGGACAGTCTGCATACTTCGGAGTTGCTGGAAGCGGAGGAGGCGCCCAGTCAGCCTATTTCGGCGTTGGTGGCAGCGGCGGGGGTGGCGGAGTTCCTGCTCCGAAAGCTCCAGCTTCCACTGCACCGGGCCAATCAGCTTACTTTGGAGTCGGCGCTGGTGGTGCAGGTGCTCCTGGTGCTCAGTCGGCTTACTTCGCGCCCAAATAACTTGCTCAACTCGAATAAACCACTATAAACTTCTGTTATACCGTTGTGGTTTGTCAACAAGAACAGTGAAACACCGGTATAAAAAATTTCTGAATTTTCCATTGATGACAACGCATTGAAACACGTCTTTTTTTTCACACATCTTAAAGACTCATAATGATTTAAGAGAATCACTATCACAGTATTCTCACAATGACGGGACACACTCTTGCGATTCAAACAGAAGGGCCCTCAAACCCATTTGAGCTACAAAAGATAACGAGGTTGCCACAAGTCCACTCTCAGCACTGGCTCATTTGGCTCTTTTTCTGGCCAATGTCACTCAATGTACGCTTCAAAGAGAGTTTTCAAGTACCCAAAAGTGTCTCGAAGATAATTTCTTACTATTTTTGGTAAAGCGCTCTAACACATTAATTAGGCTGCAACAAAAATAAGAGACACATACAAAGAGGATCCAGCAGAAAGGCCAGCCTCAGCTATTAGAAAAACGGCCTAGGTTTGGGGTAATAAGGGTTCAAGAGCGGCTTAGCCGACGTACACACCCAAAGTGGACGAGTTCTCATGACGTTGTAAATTCTGTATAGGTCGCGCCATACGCACTCGGCGCACCTTTGCATTCAGACAGTTTACTGTAGCCAGCTGTACGTTATGGCAGACATATTTGGACAGCTCCTCCATATACCACTTTATGCAGCTTTTATCATCACATTTTCGTGCAACCTCTATGTCTGAAGCTTTACATTCCCCTGAATTTTCGCGCTTACTTCGCCACTTTTGCATTATTCTAAAATATTACTCCCAATTAGGCTAGAAACCTTGAAATATCATGACCGTGCCTTCAATTTATGGTTTAAATGCTTCTGCTCAGATAAGAATTGATACTTTAAAGTTTACACACAAAGTTCACAGTTTGAAGTCCACAGTTTCGAAATTGCGAGATGGTTGAGCAAAAAAATACTCGTGCGAACGGAATCGGATTTTTTTTTTTTGACTTTCTTAAATCATACCTTGCAAAAATAGATAAAACTGCCACACTTTTGCACAATGAAAAAAAGACCTTCAAAACGCCAAATACGGTTGGGATTGCCGATTACCGAAAATTTTTGGCCATGGTGAGATTTTGGAAAACAGAACATCTTCAGTAAAAATTTTTATAAAGCACCGAGAAAATTCCTCATTGTCTTGATTGTTGCAAGAGCAACCTGAGCTCCTCCTCCAACTGGCTCCTTGCCTGTAGCAGTCGTCGGAGCTACACCAAGGGCACCAACATTTTCTATTGGAGGAGAACAACGACAATAGGTAGCATCGGGACCTGGAGCACCATTTTTTCCTGGACGACCTGGCGCTCCAGGAAGTCCATTGGCACCTGGGAGCCCAGGAGGACCAGCAACTCCGGCGGGTCCAGCAACTCCAGGTCCTAGATAATTTCATACGGTAAAGGAACTAATATTCGATCTTCAACACCAGAGATAATGAGATAATCAAAATTCGTACCTGGATCAGCTGCAGGACGGCCTGGCTGGCCAGGAGGCCCTGACGGTCCTGGTGGTCCACTAGGTCCATATGGCCCTGGCAGGTTCAAAAACGCAGGATCACCTGGTTCACCATCTGCTCCGCGCGCTCCTGGTCGGCCATCCTTTCCGACGTCTCCAGGAGGCCCTCGCGGGCCAGCAACACCTGGCGCTCCTGGAAGCCCATCCCTACCAGGAACTCCTACGGGTCCCGGAAGACCTGGAAGACCATCTGGTCCGGGAGCTCCGCGAGGTCCTTGTGGGCATCGAATGCATTTTTTTACAACAGGGAACAAATCGGCTATAAGTGCAGCTCCCGGGGTACCAGGTTGTCCATCCGGGCCAGGTTGACCATCAGCTGAAATGCAACACTAGGTGAGCTCTAATCCAACTTCAACGAACAAAGTTCACCAACGTCCTGGTTCTCCTGGCTTTCCTGGTGTTCCAGGAGGCCCACGTTCGCAATAAGGTGGTGGTGGACCGCATTGTAGGCATTGTTCCTCTGTAAGCAAATGCTTCCTATTCGCTTAAAATCGCCTAATTTGCAACAAATTATTACCTGACGAGTCTACCTGACGCTTTCCTTTGCGCAAGAAACCATCAAATGTAGGTGGATAATGTGAACGCGACGTTTGCACCATTTCATTCCATGCATCTTCGGCTTTCTCCTTCAATGCTATTTCTTGAAGGAATCATGAAATAGCGAAATTGAAGGCTTAACTACAGCATGGCTCACAAGCGCTAATGTATGGCGCGCTTGATCACTTCATTATGGGCATTTCTATAGGACATATACGGAACAGATAGTTTTCAAGTGATGTATAGAGACCTGTGACATGGGCACGCACATACCATATACAGAAAACAACACATAACCCGCATACCCCCGTTGCACTCAGAATTATTGCGATTGACCTCATTTGAAGATTGGAACCTGAATATTATGCAGTTTATTTGAGGAAAGCGGAGACGTTTAAATAAAGCTGCGAACTGGTCCAATATCCTGTATGAAAATCTCTTCTGCCTGAACAATTCTCAGGCTTAATTGCTTTAGGTACCACTCAATAAGAAGGCCGAAGGCTTAATGATTTAGCATGTCCACAGTCCCAATGCGTCAACGCAGAGTCACTATTCAGGCTGTGACCAGCCGTTTGAGTCAAATTCTATTAAATTCTAATATATTACGACTACTCTGACCTCTACTCGGATTAAGTAAGCTTCGGAGCTTGCAAAGCAGTGGGCTGCTATTGCATGAGCAGTCGCTACTCCTCGGGTGCAAACGTTCTGACAAACGTCGGCTGACGAGGATCACACACAACTCGACATATTGTAAGATGGAATCTAATGATAGAACCAGAGGAGCGATACGGGAGCATGAAAGCAAATTTATCGTCTCTTCATAGTAGATCTAAATACTAAAAGCTCGAAGGCTTCTCAGATAGTTGGCCTTTCATTCCAAATTAACAACAGAGAGCTAATAGGGATTAAAGTTTGTGACTAATAAGTTCAAACCATTTTATATGCGCCCTCCAAACAGATTTCGCGGCGATTAAATTCCTAATGTTCAAATGTTGTCAAAGATCTCGCCGACAAGCGAAACTGAGAAAACACGGATGGACATCTCTATCAGATTAAACATGGCGAATCGCATTAGCACATCTATGTTTGGATTTCTCCGTCGAGATATCCTGATTACCGGGTGAATCGGCAAAGAAACTCAAATTTACATGGTACTGGAATTCCGACTTACTTAATGAGCTCATTTTGTTTTTGTATAAACATTGAAATCATTCAACAGAATGGAATAAAGTAGGTAAAATGAGAAAGTGTAAAGTGAAATAATTAAAACGACAGTGTTTTTTAACAAGTTAACTGCATGTGGTGAACATTTTTGAAAGAAGAAACTCACCGACTCTGAGGAATCATACTTGAATTCGATAAAAGTATAGCCAGTAGAGTACAATCCCATTAAGCAGCTGTAATCGATGTAAAATCAAGTCGTGAATTCTTGGATATGCCTAAAGTACTGCCAGATTGGTGCACAGGTTTCAAGAAACTAAAATTTCATTGTCAAAACTATTGGCATCTCCAACAGAGTAAATTCGGCAATTTTGACCGTCTATAATGGAACTCCGATAACTTCAAATGTAGAAAAAAGTGTGAAGGACCAGCTAATCTCTTTCACTTTCGTACAAATATGAGATCATGGGCTAAACGACAGCCGTGTCCATCCTCTTCGATCGCTCCATTAGCAGGTAGACGTGAGCCGTTTGAAGATGTATCAAGAGAACTGACAAGCCAATGCGGGAAAAAACCCATTCAAAGGACAGTAGGAATTGAGTAGGGTCTTGACAGGAAATGAGTGAAGAGCTAGCTGGAAACTGAAGAAAAAATACCAAAAAAAACGCCATAGCAGAAGTGTAGAAATAGAGAATCGAAATGAAACCTCAAGTTTTTGTTTGCACATAATCAAGAACCATAAAATAGAGTTACCTGGGCAGCTTTGTTTTTACTTCGATTGCTCTGATTATAAAACCTGAGAAGAGGCCTCAGAGAGGCATTGGAACAGCATTAAATGTAAGCCCATTAGAACTCCTGAAAAAAAGTAAAAACGAAGACGTGCCAAAAAAGAGATGCGACGCTCTTCTAAGTAATATTCAGCAACCCTAAACAAGAGGATCAACAAGGAAATCAAATCCACCGAAACCAAGTTACTTAGTAGAATCATAGTAAAGACTTCACTGAAGACTCGCAAATTTTATTCATTGAAAACTACTTGAAAGAGAAACGCCGGCTGTATCCCAAACCGCGAAATCAAGGTTATCCTAACCAAAAAAGTGAATAGAACGGAATAGGCACGGTCGCCTTAGTAAAAGGGCCCACGCTCAAGTACTCCGTAGGCCCATGAACATGTTGCATACTGTATCGATCGGCCATTTTAGGAGAGAGAGAGGTAAATTGGGTCAGAAATCTGCTCCAGGGCTGATTTTTTAGACTGTCGATACAACTAAATTCCTGTCAAATGTTGTGAAAAATGCACGATTCCCGCAGATACTTCCAATGGGATGTGCTATGCCCTCAGCATCCAGTCAAATTGTAGAGCATCTGAAAGACGTAGTGAAAATGCCTTGTTTGCAACTGTCAGCAAAGGTTCAAGTAGCTGATTCTTCGAAGGGGTTTCTGGAAATTGATAACTACGCATGGAACGACTTACTCTAGCTTAGAGATGTTGAATTCCGGCAACTCAGTCACTCAATTTTTGATTCCATTTTTAATTCGGATAGTTTTTGAATGTCAGTTCCAGATCATGTCTTAAAGATATCCCAGGCAAAGGAATGAAAAATTGTAGAGCATCTGAAAGACGTAGTGAAAATGCCTTGTTTGCAACTGTCAGCAAAGGTTCAAGTAGCTGATTCTTCGAAGGGGTTTCTGGAAATTGATAACTACGCATGGAACGACTTACTCTAGCTTAGAGATGTTGAATTCCGGCAACTCAGTCACTCAATTTTTGATTCCATTTTTAATTCGGATAGTTTTTGAATGTCAGTTCCAGATCATGTCTTAAAGATATCCCAGGCAAAGGAATGAAAAGCTATCGGGTCGTTGTGAGTATAGTCGCAACTGAATTGGTTGCAATTAAGTACTTATAAACCAACGCCAGCAGAAGCTAAGAAGGAAGATGAAATAGTAATCCCTAAACCATGGTTCATAGTTGGCTACTGTAGAGTACGAAAAGCTAAGAAGGAAGATGAAATAGTAATCCCTAAACCATGGTTCATAGTTGGCTACTGTAGAGTACAAAACATGACCATTGACTGATGCCCAGCGGATCGCCCTTGAAATTTCGAAGATCCTGCGCAGTTGGGTCCAAGGTTTTAGGTTTCCCTACGAGGTAATGGTAATGACATTCAATGGGCGCCTTTCCAAAGACTCATAAAACAGCAACCAAAAAAGTGAACTTTTTCTGTTGCACTGGTAATGTTTGCCATTGATTAGGCTGCCTGGAAAGGACAAAATTATTTGGGTGCGCCACACACTTGGCTTGTGCTGGGTATTGAAGAAGAGTATAATTTTGATAGTGATTTTAACGTAAACCCATGTAAACAACCACTGTTTTCTAATTTTTGATAGGTTTAGTATCGTACTAATAGATGATCATCTAAGCTATCGTAGTCAGGATTGGGTCTACTAATTGTAAGATCATGGATGTACATACGTGAATGGTCCACCCCTGAATCGACATGAGTCCTTTGCCACTGCGCAATCACCGGTTGCATCAGTCTTCTCCAAAATCCTGTCTCTTTCACACGATGACTTCTGCACCTTTTTTGAGCTTATTAGTTGTTGAAGCCAATACACAAAACGAACTGTTTTATAAAAAGCTGTACTAAGAGAATATTTATCGAAATTCACTCTTAGCAGTCATTCTACATCTATCTCAAAGTTAGGTCCAATAAAATTAGCGATTATCGCATATCAGAATG